>CM064881.1:22644014-22842811 GCA_003313485.2 Penstemon barbatus
AATCAGGAAGCAATGGTAAAGATAGGCCAAACGGTTTATAAAATGTATACCAAGTAGGAACCTCGCCAGGACCTCCCCGTTTTTTTGCTAACTTAGCATGAGCCAACATGGCTTTACCTATCCTAATGTTTTTTATCGACTCAAAGTTTATAGCAGCTTGCTCATACACCCTATCTCTACAATCAGGGTCCCAAACAACATTGTAAAATTTTTCAAAACGAGAAAAGACATACAATGTACCTTTTTTGGACGCCTTGACAGAGGCGGCAGCCGTATGCTCAAGAAAGGGACCATCAGTAGAAATGACCTCGGGGTGGTTGGGGACCTCGAACCTCGTCACAGCAACATGGAAGGGCTCTTTACGAGTCAGTGCAATATAATCTCCCCACCATTTGATGAAATCAGGCGAGGCAACGGGAGTAGGAGCAAAAGGCCGAAACACAAAAGAATCACGGGCCGTACGCCAACAACGACGCAGCTCGTCAAAGCTATCCATGTCAGGTACGTCAAACTCCCTATCCCTAACACGAAGAGAAAAACCACATCGAGGGACCGACTGTACCAAACCAAACTGCCGGGCCACGTAATGCGCCGGATAAAATCGAACAGTACATTTGAGAGGCTTTCGCCTCGCTGCAGTCTTGGCTCCCGTAACTTTCAAACCCGATGGGATGTCTCTCGGTGTAAGGAAGTTAGCCCACAATTTCTGATACTCCTTGAATTCGTCGGTTGACATGGATGAGCTGTAAGCTGACAAAAACGAGGGGTAGAATGCCGCAAAATGTGGCTCGAGCCCCTTGACAGAATCATACAGTCGACTGAAAAAGTAATAGAAGTTACAAGGGGGAACCTTTTGACGAGCCACGAAGGCCGCATATACCTCAGAACCAATCGGAGCCTCGCTGAACATACAAAAATCCGGAAAATAACCATACAACCAAATCTGTAAAAGCCAGATAGGCCCCTGCAAAAAACAGCACCCAGAATCCAAAAAACCCTCCATACCCACACAAAAACCTGAAAATACAAGAGGGCCCAAAGCTATCTTTTCACCCCTAGCAAGACTCAATGCAATAGCGTTATACTCTTTAGTCACCGATAGGGCAGGGGTGCAAAAGATATAACGAGATAACCAAAGGGTTAGAAAATGCACATGCTCAACATGAGATACCTCGATGGAATCCGGCAAAGCCTTGTAGCGACCGATGACAGGTCCGTATGACGGGGCGTTCTCACCGGAACCACCGGAACCAAAAGCTAAAGGAAAAAGAAATGCCTCGTCACTAGCGAAAGGCAACGGATCGATATAACCCCCGACGGGCCCAAGACCACAAATAGCTAAAATATCCAAAAGAGTCGGAGTCATCGGGCCGTGCGCAAAATGAAATGTATTGTCGACTCGGCACCAAAATTGAGCCGCGGCACGTATGAGAGGGAGGTTCAATGATAACCCTGTTTTACAAAACTGGATGGCATCGAAAATGCCACACATCCGCCAAACGGGAGCAAATGTCCTTTCTACCCTACCACACCAAATGAGCCAATCCGAATGGACAACAGAACCTGCCCACGGCCATCCCCTCGTGGATGATTTGAAACTTACCTCACCGAGAGAAAAAGGGAGAGCCTCGCTCGGGTGTCGAATTGGATGCTCGGCTATTGGTGGCAAATCGGCCGGGGTGTGGAACGGACCGATTGTAACACCCTGTGTTGTTTCTTGCAAAATTTGGGTAGGAATTTGAACATCACGTTGTATAACATCCCCAGCAGCCATTCTTAATCTGGAAAAAGCTTAACAAATCGACTATGGTGGGTTTTTTCCGGGTTTGGGTGTTTTTTTTTTTCGATTTCTTGAAATCTTGGAGGTAGGGCTGCGATTTTTGCTCCCTTAAGGAAGGAGAGAGCCCAAATATAGTGAGAGCGCGAGAAAACCGAACCAAGAAGCTTGAATTCGAAGCTTGAAGTTTTCTTGGCTATGGAGGATTTCGAAAATGGGTTTTTCGGATTTGGGGTCTTTTTAAGATTTGGTTTCGGGTTTTGGGTTCTTCGCGAGATGGAGAATCCGATGGTGCGAAGATGAAGGAAGAAGATGAAGTAGAGAGCTGGAATTGAGGAAGACAATTTTCGGCTATGGAGGTTGTTTGGGGTGAGGTCGGCCGAAGTGAGTGAGAGAGAGAGAAGGGGAAGATGAAAAGGTGAAGGGAAAAAGTAATGTGGGGCCCAGGGTAGTGTAAGAGTTTTGTCTTTTTGGGAAAAGTATGTTAAATAGACTACCAATTAAACTGGGAATAAGAAATAGATTCCAATCGAATTTCCCCAGGAAGTTGGGAGTGAGTTGGGAAGTTGACATCTGGCATAAAAAAAATCAACTGATTGGGAGGCATTTTTAATCTCAAATGCTGTTATGTTTAAATTAGCTAAAAATGGCTAATTTAAATATTAAAGCATGATCAAATTAAATGCCGATCTAGGAATGAAGGGGGAAATTTTAAAAACTAAGTCTATCCGATAAAAATTTTATTATCAAATAAAATCTATCAGATACGACTTACGGGGGGCATTGTTTGTACCCAAAAAATCGCAATCGATAAATCGAGGTATGACGGCTCGATGACAAGCCAAAAATGGCATATGGGCCGAACTAAGTCACTCCAAAACAGATCAGACCAAATCGGATCCAATTGGGATCGAAAATTGGTCCAAATCGAACCAATGGGTTGATTATGACCCCAATTTCAAAACTCAACCCAATTTTCGCAATTAATTAATTTTGGGCCAAACATAAATTAATTAATTGATAAAGTTAATTAATTTATGGGCTAGGTTTAATTAATTACAAACTAAAGACCAAATTATGGTTAATTAGGCCCAATCAAATTCAATAAGTGTTTTTGGACCAATTAATTAAGTTGATTAATTAATTGGGCCAAGATTAATTAAGTGGCCCACTTGATAAGTAAGGCCATTAACTAATTAATTGGGCAATTATATAAATGGGCAAATTATAATTGCAAAATAAGACCAAAATGGCTCGACCCGAAGCCAAAATGGCCCGACCAGCCCGAACTCGACCTGGGCCCAACCCTAAAAATCGGCCAGCTTGTTGTTTTTGTCTAAATTTGATTTTAATTGAAGATTAATATTAATTAGAGATAATTAATAAGGGATAAAGACAAACCATCTTAGTTGGTTTAAATAACAAATTCCTTAAATATCTCTAGTTAGTTATCTTTAATTCAAATTCAAATTAAATAAAACACACATTCTTTCTTCTCCAACTTCCATTAAGCATTAATTTTCAGCAAGAAAATAGAGAGAAAACCACCATTAACATAGTGGAGGTAGTGGGCAAATAATAAAGTAGTGGGAGAAGTGGGATAGTGGCCATCAGCCCCTTGATTTTCGGCCATCAGGAGGTTACTTGACAGCCATCAGCTTATTTTCCAGCAGCTATAAATACAGCAGGAGGCTGCTACTCGCGACACAGACAACTCAATCAACAACTTTTCAGTCTAACACTGATCGGCTCAACGCCTCTCCGGAAGTCCAGCGCTCCGCTGCTTCTTTTTCAGCAAACACCCTGTAGAACCCCTGATATCAACCGTCACTCCTCAGCCACCAGCCACCCTCGACAGCCTGAAGTCTTGCCGCCGCCACCGCCCAAGGTCCGCCGCCGCCGCTGCTTAAAATAGTCTGCCGCCGCCGCCGACATTAAGCCGCCGCCGCCGCCGCTGCTTCCGCTGTCCAGACGCTGTCTCGAGCGAAACCCCTTGATAGCAGGCAGTTAACAGCTGTTTTCTGTCAAGTTATCAGTCTGTCAACTCGTTGATATCAGTCTGTCCCTCCTCAGCCACCAGTGATCCCTGACCGCCTGAAGTCTTGCCGCCGCCGCCGCCGCTCACAGTAAGCCGCCGCCGCTCTCTTCCGCCGTCAGCTGACACTGACTCGAGCGAAACCACTCGTATCAACCAAGTAGCACGCTGGTAACTGTCATGTAAGTGCCCACGTATTTATATGACAAACTCATCAAGTAGCCATCTGCCTGATGAGCTCGTCGTCAAGTAGCCATCTGCTTGACGGCTATCGGCTGAGTAGCCATCTGCTCCGTCGATGCCTTGGTCAGTGGCCACCCGCTGATCAGGAGCCCGATTGATGGCCATCCATCAAGGTTGGGCGAACCATTGACGGTGGGTCTCCCGTCGTCAATGTTACTTTCTGTCAACAAGTCGTTTTTCATGCATTATCAGCTCATCGGCGGGTTTACCTGCCGATCAAGGAGTCAATTTTCAGAACTTAAAAGATTTATCAACTCATCTGGCAGATCATGCCGAAACAGGAGACTCATCGTTTTGTATATTTTTGTAATGTTTGTACATCAGGGAACTTGCCAATATTCTTTTCTTATTAATGGAAGTCGTTTGGCTCGTACGTCTTGGTTTTTTACATAAATATACTTTACGTCAATTGATTTCCATTGATATGCTGTTTCTTGTCAAGATTATGTTTTATGTCAAGGTGTTTATTTAAATTGATTGATTGTCAAGGCATTTGCTGATTTTCAAATCCGCTGATATGTTAAGCAGACCATCGATTGGTCATAAGTTTTTGGCACTCAAAGAGAGATTTTCAGAAATTATTTAAGTCATGCGGCCAGGCAGGCATAGAAAAGAACTAGGGGTAGTGTTTGCCTACTCTGTCGCAATCGTTTAGAAGTCAGCCTTATCAGGACAACTTATTTTGATATCAACGTGTCCTTGTCAGGGCATTTACTTTATCAATTTACCGATATCAACATGTCTATTTTCAAATCGTTATGTTTGCACGCACAAACATTGGCACGCCCGCATTCATTTTATATCATATCGAGGCATTTTACATCGAGCTATTGGCTCGTCGAGGTGTCTGCTGACCGGTTTGCAAAAACAGTGTTCTGCAACTCCTCGATGCCAAACACCCCTCGATATCAACCCCTCGATGGCCAGCACCCCTTGATGTCGGTTTTATCGCAAACAATATTTTGGCACTTCTTGACGCCAAGGGTTGCTCGATGTCATCGAGGCGTGCCTCGACGCTAAATTTATACGCAAACAGCTCCTTGATGCCATGTATTGTTCGATGCAAAATTTATAGCAAACACCTATTTAGAGTTTAGAAAAAAAGAGACAAATTGATTTAGATACTTACTTAAGTCAAACCGATCTATATTACTCAATTTTGCATAATTCCTCGCTATTATTAATGCAAACATAGGAATTGACCGACCAACCCTCTCCATCCAAAAAAAAAAAATTTATCCGCCATCATTAATACTATAAAAAAATAATATATATTCAATTCAAAGAAGAAAAATATTACTCGTATTGGAAACATTTCTAGGAAATGAAATAGAGACGTGCTGCGTGAATTCTCGGAAGCTAAGTCACCAATTACATCACGTGATAAAGATAAATGAAACGTCATCGCATATTGTACTGTCAATATCCTGCAAACAACCCCTCAATTCGTGGTAGTCGCGACTTTCCTTTCCCTAAGGCCATAACAGAAACATATTATATAATATGGACCCCACCAATTTTCTCCGCTTTTTTATACCCCCTTCCACACCCGATCATTTCCTCATTCCCATTCTTCTCTCTCTCTCTTCCAATTTCAACACTAATTAGAAATCAAATCCATCGAATTCAACAATGGGTGCTTGTTTGTCATCAAAATCAACAGATAACACAAAGCCGTGTGCATATGTAGTCTCCAGTGACGGACAGTTACGCCAGTACCCAATCCCCATTACAGTTTCTCAAGTGCTCCAATTCGAAACTTCATCACCGGATTCATTCTTCCTCTGCAACTCCGATCGACTCTATTTCGACGATTTCATACCCTCGCTCAAACCAAATGAAGAACTCCAATCGGCTCAGATTTACTTCGTCCTTTCCACAGCAAAGCTTCAATATCGGCTCGCTGCTTCAGATATGGCGGCTTTAGCCGTTAAGGCGAGCGTCGCGCTGGAGCAGATCAACCGTCGCGGCGGCCGGAATAGGAAAGCTCGGATTTCGCCGGTTCTCGGGGCGGAGGAAGATCCGCAGTCTAATTTTCAGGTTAATCAGAATAAGAGTAGTAATGGTAATGGTAATGGTAATAGTAAGTCTTCGTCGGTTGGGCTTGGGGTTTCTAGATCTGGTTCGGTGAGGAAATTGTCGAGATATTCTTCAAGGAGAGCTAAATTGGCTGTTCACTCGTTCAGGTTGAAGCTTAACACCATTTATGAAGGATCTGTGCTTCTCCTTGCTTAATTATCTATAAATTAAATGTGTATTCTCTTTTTTCCTTTTTCATTTTGATTTGGAATTTCTTTAGAAAAGAAATCCAGCTTCCATGTAAAAAAGCAGCTTTAGGTTATGTATTGATGTGAAGAAACATCCATTATGGTTATGGAACAAGCCACTGCCATTAATGTTTAATTAGTTATTTTCTTCAATAACAGTTCTCGTTTTTATGATTAGATTTTATTATTTTCTTAAAATAAAATAAAAAAGTTATTCCAATATTAAAAATATTTACGAGTATGTATATCTTCTTAATTAACATATCATCAATTAGTATTATACTATTATACTGTGCTTTTAACTTTCAAGGGGACTAGACTTTGGATTCGACTCTGTTTATTGCGGGTTGGATTTGAATTGGATTTATTAGACTTTGGATCCGACTATGTGTATACTGAGTTGGTTTCTAGTCGAATTATTCTATATGTTGATTTTGTTAGAACTTAGCTTTTCAGTTCATATGATCTTGTTATGTTTTCGTTTAATTTCATCAACTCTCAAAATTTTCAAAAATATCTTCTTCTAGAACAAGTTTGTTAATGTACATGTTTATTTCTTGAATTTTCTTGAGAATTCACTCCAAAATATGAAAAGTCAATGTTCATCACAATTTAATGATTTTTTTTTTCAAATTAAGATATCACATCGGAAAACATTACTCCCTCCGTTTCATAATATCTGTCGCTTTGAAAAGATTTTTTTGTGCCATATTATCTGTCACTTTGGATTTTCAATAAAGCATTAATTACTCTTTTTCCATTTTTGCCCTTTATGCTCATAAATTTTCTCAAACATTAGTGGAGGATAATTAATTAAAAAGGGTATTTTAGTCTTTTTCAACTTTTTTTCTATAGAATTCAGCCATATTCAATGATTTTCTTAATTTGTGTGCATGCATGTGAAAAGACAGATATTTTGAAACGGAGGGAGTAGTATTGTTGGAAATTTTTATCCAAACCGGGTTTGACCGAATCCAAAGTAATTACATGATAAGTGTAATACACTTATTTGGGATTGGATGTAACTTTCAATAAAGTAACCAATCACAAAGCAAATGCAATACACTTGCTTGGTGGTTGAATGAGTTTGGTCAAGCCAGACTTGGACACGAATTTTCCCATAATTAATTCATATGAAGTGAAAATATGCATAAAATTGAGATCACAAATATAATATTTAATAATGTATATAAAATTGAGAGTAAAATATTATTATTGATACATAAATAAGACATTATGATTTATGCATATACAAAAAAAAAATGTATTGTCAGATTCAGTTTGTCCTAAATTTATATTCATTCTACAAATTCGAATTACTCTTTTTAATTTGATCAAATCTATCGAATATCTAATTGAAAAAATTCTAATAAATAGAACCAAATTCAAATTAAAATCCGCTTCATACCAGCACAGAGATTAGTGTATTACTCGTAATTACTATATTTATTATGATATGAATATGAGATTCCTCCTTTCCATGCACAATCGATCGAATAATGTGTTTTTTTTTTATTTAATTTAATTTTTAATCTTTATAGTCAATAATGTGCACAAGTCTGTGTACGTTGTTGTTTGTTTTTTCCCTTTTAATGGGGGGCGGCAGTGAAATCCGGCGCAACTTGAGAAATGCTAGTAGATATCTATACAAGCAGATCCGAATTCCGATTTTGTCACCACAAATTACTAGTTAGTTGCACGGGTGGCTTGCAGTTTTTTTAATCCCAGGTAATATAAAATTTATTTTGACATCCTTATAAAGTTTACTTAACAATTCCATCATTTTTTTAATATATATTAATATATATATATAATAATGAGACAACTCACACTTACCTTTCAATTTTCACACAACTTGTCAGATTTTAAATAAAATTAATTTTTCGTGGTTTGAATAAATCTTTTGGGACTTTGATGGACCGAAAGATATTTTAGCCCAAAGATTTACTTTTGTTAAAAAAAAAAGTGACACGTCAATTGGATTGGATTCACAGGTAGCCTCATAAGCAGAAATCAGTGTGGTCCACATTATTATACGTGACGATTTTTTTTTTTTTTTTTTGGTTTTCATGGGTTTAATCCCTTTCGAGGCGCGTCAGACACATAAAGTGGGAACTTCTTCCAACAGGGATTCGAACCTGAGTCCGCTATTTTGTAGTGACTAGTCCTTTCCACTAGACCAATCACCTGTTGGTATTATACGTGACGATTTAATCCCCTGTAATATTTACAAATTTAATTTATTCTCATTTGATATAATTTAAAGCATTTTAGTTACTTATATTTTTATAAGAGATTTTAAATGTTCATTGTCACTTTTAAATCTTCAAAACTAATGTAATGACAAAATGTACCTCGTTTATATATTATCGATTTAATTAACTTAATTAATGGTCACATGTATTATTTGAATGAAACAAATTTATCCCGTCTTAATTTGTTTAGGTCGTTGATTCATCCCTATGTTATTTTATATGAATTAATTTACTTTCTTTTAATCAATGCAAAGAGTGGTAATTTTGTCATTTTATGGTACTACTTTTACCTCCACGTCGAATTTTAGATATCCAAATCTCAAAAGAATAAATTCATACGATATTATATGATCAAGTTGTTGGACATGCTTGTGTTCATACGATAGCCCTTTAATGGACTTTGTGTTCATACGATAGCCCTTTATTTCAGACATCGATAAATTCACAACTTTATTATTTCAGGTCTTTGTGTTCAATTCATACGATGAACCTTTATTTTATTTTATTTTATTTTATTTTTTTGCTTGAAGGATAATTATGTATGAATGCGAGTTTCAACTTATTAGCATATAATGGTGTTTTGGGCCACAAATACAGCAGCTCATGAGCCATTACTATTGCTTAAAAGTTAAAAGTCCAGCTGTGTACGGGACTTCATTTTGTCAAATATATCCATCAATTATTTTCACGTCTTCATAAATTTTGGGTTTGTAGAATAGTCCAGATTACCCAATCTGCCACCCAATAATGAAAATAGGGCTGTCAATGGGGCGGATTTCAATCCGGATCCGTCCGAATTCGGTCCGATTTATTAGGATAATTGTCCGATTAGAGATTCGATGGATCTGATCCGATTATAAAGATCCAAAATCTGAAACTCATGGAGCGAATATGGATTTAGATCGATCCGATCCGTTAAAGATCTGTATCCGACAACAAATAAAAAGAAAGATATATATAACAAATGATTTATAAAAAGAAATATCATTAATAATATTTCAATGTCAATTCAAGAAAATAATAATTTATAATTCGTTTATAAATTTATTTAAACCAATATATTCATTCTACAAATATGAATATAGTAAAGAAACTTTGAAAATGTGAGCTAAAATTAAACAAAATTGAAAAGATAATAAACTTGTTTTAGGGAAAAAATATTAATTTAACTTTTTAAATACAAATTTATTGGATCCGAAAAAAATCCGATTTCCGGCCAAATCCGACCAAGATCCGTTGGATTCAAAAAATCTAGATCCGAGCAAGATCCGAATCCGACAAGATTCGATCCGATATAAATGGAGTCGGATCTGGACGAGCCTGATCCGACCAGAATCCGACCCATTGACAGCCCTAAATGAAATATAATCAATCTGGCCCAATCAGCCTTAATCAAGCTTACCAAACAGCTCCTAATACTTGAGCCAACTTCTTCAATATAAACAGAGTTTGGAGACTGGAATGAGCGTGTAAAAGCCATAACTTGTGAAGTGGGATTGCATGTTTTTTATTATATCATTCATTAATTATAAAAAGTAAAAACAAGATCCCAGAATCCGGACTTTGTAACCAGAAGTCCAAATTCTACCACAAATAGCAAAAATTTAGAAATGGCTGAGTAGTCCCTAATCATATTATTTATCTAGCTTCAAAGAGACAGTGTACGAGATAAATGTATAAATCGTAAAATTAAAGGCTTAAGTGTCTATGAATGGTGGGTGCTCTTTGAATCACAATTTTCTTCAACTTATTTTGATTTTGATTCCTTACTTAACAAAATATTTTTCAAGACTATCATATTACGTAAGGATATGGCACATTAGTTTCAACTTCATAAACATAATAACATGGGTGAATTACGAATTTTTAAGAATTCAGTTTAGACAAAAGTATTTCTCAATATGACTTAAACTGAAAAGTATTTTCCTAAATGTACCTCTTGCGAAAAATTGTAGTTGACAACTGCGATTCTTCGATTTTTACGATATAAATAATTATCTAAAATTGCAGTTAGCAACTGCGACTTTTGATATGAAAAAAATTCCACTGTGATTTTTGATTTTAAAAAAAAACTTTTTGATAAAATGGCTTGAATTTTTTGAGTATTTGATCTTTATATTAGTAATAGTACTTTAAATGAAATGTCTATATTTCAATTCAGGATATATATGACCTTGTGTAATGTCTTACGTTAATGAACAATGCACATATTGTTCAGTTAAAACTAGTTTTGTTGGGAGTTCCATCAATTTCAGTTGTGTCATACCCCATCAGTCCCAATTATCTTTATCCCTTGGTACAGTTGACCGGTCAATTTGACTAAATATATAAAAATTATAATAAATAATTAAATTAATATATTTCACTAATAAGTTGATAATATTATATGACACCATATATTAATATTTAAGAGATTTAATACACCATGAATGAGAATAATTTAATATGATAAATCATTTAAAAAATTGAAAAGTTTGACCGATACTGTAGCAAATGGAGCAAAATAAATGGGGAGGAAGTATTTGTTATGTATATATTGATATGAGCTTTGAAATATTTCTACTCCTATGCTGCGCTTTTTTATGCATGATCCTTGACTTCTACTTGAAATTTGCAAGCATTTATATATATGGATTTGGAAGTTGAGGTAGATCACATCTCCTCTAATTAGATTGACTAGACTAACACCTATTCATTTATTATTGAAAAAGTAAATCTTTAATTTCAATTAGGGCTAAAGTTTCATGAATTTTTTTCTTTGTAAATAAATTTGCAAAACTATATATGCAAGATGACCGCTCTTGAATCAATAAAGAGAAAGAGGAATTAGATAGTGTCGTTGCACTGTCTCTGGCTGAAGATTTTTTTTTTTTTTTTTTTTGAGAGCTCTGGCTGAAGATTTAAAGAGAGCAAATGGTAGTAGTTTTGTTTCTTGTTCTTATCTTAATGATTTTATTACTTTTCATTTAATTTCTAAATATAATAAGTAACATTTTTGTCACTCTCTTAAAAAATCAATATATATTTCCTCCAAAATATAATAATGTGAGATTTTATGTACAATTAAGAGTATAATTGAAAAATTACCTATATATTAAAATAACTTTGAAAAAAATCATTTTTGGAGTGCACTTAAATGAATATTTTACTTACTCTTAACTCGTGACCTAATTTAAAATATTATTCTAAAAAAATATTTGTATAAGTTGAAATAAGAAAATATAATATCAATTAATAAATAGTCTCGTTACAGTAAAGTGGTAGAATATAGTAAACAGTATTCTAGCAAATAAAGTTCATGCATTATTAAAGCATATAAATCATACTTACATGGTTATGATTAATTTGTAGAATACTTTGATCAACACGTAAATAGGAAATAAGACTGAGGCTTGCCGAACAAATTTCCTTAAGACAATATTTTCGGGACTGTCACGGTGCATACAGTTTGATTTCCGGTAGTCTCCCAAGATACAACAGTATGTTGTTCATTATTTGCACAAATAATGAACCCACGGCGAACTTGAACAAACAGAAATTTCGGACTAAATTTTACGGAAGTAAGAGAAAGAGAGAGTAGTATTTTTCCTTTTTGTTACTATATCAATTGATTCAGAATTGGCCAGATTTTGTTTCATATTTATAGACACAAAAGTGCCTCTTGAAAAGGGACACAATGGTTCGGTCCATATAGTACCTCTTCGGACCGAATATACACATCTATTACTTTAATTTATTTCATTCACACATAAAACCCCAACAATTTTGACATCACATATGATTAAACTGCTCATTAAACATATCACACAGCCGCACATTATTAATTTGTTTTTACATAGAGATTTTTGGTAGTATAATAAATACATGTAAAATAGGGAGGATATGTTACATGTGTTTTATTATTGTCCTTTCGCGAAGAAAATATGGGAAGATGTGATTTCGTCGACTGAAATCTCGACTCCCGCAAATGTAAGTCAAGACGAATGGGTGAGAAGAATCTGCTCAGTCAACTTGAATAACTCGGTGCTCCCCAAAGCCCAATGGAGCTGGATATTTTTTTAGGCTAGCAAGAATATCTGGAAGGCACGTAATTCCAGGGTCTTCAAGGGGGAAAGAAGAGGCAAGACATGCGACCTTATTTAGGGTGAAACAACTTGCTCTTGACATCCAAAGTTCATACTCGTTGGTTAGGTAGCAAAAGGTGACCCAATTCCAGGCGTGGGTTCGACCCAATATAGGTTGGGGAAAGCTTATAATACGGATGGGAGTTGAGTGGAGAGATCGAAGTCGGCAACAATTGGAGGCATAGTGAGGAATGATGAAGGCATGTGGACATTTGACTTTTGTTGTAAAGTGAGCTCTAGCTCTATTACCCAGACCGAACTGTTGACCCTTCGGGAGGGTTTGAAATTTGCATGGCAGAGGCGGATCCGTAATCTAGATGTGAAAATTGATTCAGAGGTTATCTACCTATTTTAGAAGACTGATACAAGAGAACATCTGTTGAATCACATCTTGGAAGATTGTAGGAGTTTGCTTGCTAAGTCCTAGAATATATCGATACGACACATTAGAAGATCGACATTTTCAGTGATTGGCCAAGTAAAAACACGTTGTAGGATAATAATTACATTAGATGAAAAATTCACCGAACTCTATACGGGAGCTAGTCGAGAATGATAGGCATTGAATTAACGTGTCAAATATGCAGGTGGGATATTGTTTTTTCTTTCTCTGCATATTATCAGTCCTCCTGTCGCACTCCCTCACTCCGAGAAGCCTTCATACTGTACTACTATATAACAATAATATTATTATAATTCATTTTCTATATTTTTGTAATTCTTTCTGGGCCTATATTTATATTCTTCCAAGACAATATCTAATAATCAAATCAATTCAATTCATTTCATGGGATCCCCATTCAATTCCCCACCATGTGTATCAATTCATACTTAAAGTTGTTGTCGTTACTGTCCTTTACCTTCAATGGCATTGACCCTACTCCAATTTCGTTTCTCCAAATATGCCGTTTTTCCTTCATTTTTTTATTACTCAATAAATCTGTGATCATTTATGATATTTGGCCACTCCCCTCCCCTCCAAATTTTATTTTAATTAGGTTATTTGCATTTATTGTTACTTTCCCCTCTACACGTTAGAGATTGTCTTCTGTTGGATGATTTCATCCTCAGTTTTTCTTCTTATCGTTAAAAATCATTACTACAAATGTCCAATTCTTCGATAATGCTATCGGCGGTGAATGAATGAATGAATAGTGGCCTTCTTCAGTTCCAGGTGTCGGTGGTTTTTAGCTTGTAATGGAACTATTGCGCCAAAATAGCAACGCAACAATGGATTGTAATTCTCCTTCTCCTCCACCTTCTACTGCCTCCAGATTTCGAAGGTGAGGTTATAATTGCTAGAATTTGTTTAATTGTGTGAATTTTCGTGAAATGTTGATCAATTCACAGTCTAATACTGTTTGATTTAATTGTAACAGTGAAATTTGCAAGGATCATGTACTGAATATGTCGCCAAGACATTCACCCCATCTGGATCCTGTGTGTAATTTTCCTCTATTTATTAGTCCGGTTTTCTTAATTTTCCTTGTTTTGGTGTTAATTTGGGTGGATAACTAGAGTGCTTTACCTAATCGGCCAAAAATCATGCGTTGTTTGTTATTAACATTTTATTAGCTCAATGCATCCATTTGAAAATAAGAGTTGACTGCAGGGGTATTGCTATATTTTGGAGAACAGGAGAGTTATTGTCAAATTTTTTGAGTGAAAAAGTGTTTTTTGTCAGATATAAGGGTATAACTGTCATTTCCCCTGCAAATCGTGAAGAAAACTCGCACTTACATTGAGGAAAGCACATAGCTGCCTGAGAGGGGTAAATACATTTGACTGGTTAACAAATGGTGTTTTTACGACTAAAAATAACGCGAGATTTTTTGCCAATTATGTAAAGCAGATGGGGTGTTCTTGCATTTTACTCAGGTTAACTATGGTATTGAGCTGAAGAGGGCAATAAAGTGAATAAAATAAATAGGATCATATCATATACAGAGCTTCGGAATTTTTTAGTTCCATCTTTTGATAATTTGATGAGGAGTTTTGTTCACCAGCAATAATTTCTTGCTTTCTAAATGGATATTTATCGAAGAAATGAAGCTATGATCGTATCAGGGACTTCTAAGACTTAATTACCTTGAATTTTGTAAATTCACATTGTCTATCCACAACTTATTGACTGTAGTGTTTTGCTAATAATACTTCAAACATCTCTTGACAAGATATCCGATTGCTGGGAATCAAGGAAGGAGCAGTGTGTCGAATCGATCCCCTCTCCTCTTTCAGATGGCAAGATGACACCTAAGGTACTAATATAGTCGCAATTCCATACTTACATTGATTTTTTAACATGCTAATATTCTGAAATTTGTGTTGACCTACATGATGTGAAGCATGAAAAGTGTATCTATGATGATTTAAGACATGATTGCATTATGATTACAAAGTTTTTTTTAGCTTTTGTATCATATGAACTTAAGAGTTTACAAGAAGCACTCACTTTCATCTACTTTCACCACATTCCAAGAATGAACAAATATTGTTTTCGAGAAATTTGGGAATTTGATGAACTAATATAATCCATTAACTTTGGTCGTAGTCTTCAGCAGAACTGATGAAAGAAATTGCTGCACTTGAGGTTGAAATTGGACGATTGGAAAGCTCTCTTCTATCTCTCTACCGGAAAGCTTTTCAACAGCAAATCCCTAGTATTCAATTTGAACAACAAATGACTGGAACATCTCCCTTAGTTACATTTGATCAACCATCTCAGAAAATCAATTTTGGAATGACAAAAGACTCTGATAATCATAGATGTCAAAGTTCCCCGACAAGTGCTTTAGCTGGCCCAAACGATTTGGTTCAAAATTCAATTTCAGAGTCATCGTCTGAAAGGGTTGATATGCCTCACCTCTTACACTTATTAAATACACCTGCCTTTTTTCAAACCTCTTTGTTTTCAGAAAGTTAGTTTACGGATATATGATGAATAATTGCAGGAGAAGAAGAGTGTTAATCCTCGGCACCTTAGCTTTGCAGATCATCTTGGAAATTCTCTTATAAATGATGCTGCTATAATTTTTCCTGATAGGCTGTCTGAAGATATTATAAGATGTATATCTTCAATTTACTGCAAATTGGCCAATCCCACACCAATTAACAAAGGCTATTCTATTTCTTCGACTTCATCATTTTGCTCCTCAAGCACATTTTCTCCTAGAAATTTATCTGGCGGTTGGAGTCCGCAATGTAATCATGAAGTTACAGAGAATTGTGATTTTAAAGGACTGAAACAAGAAAATGGACCATACGCTGCAATGGTGGAAGTCCTGAAAATATGCTTAGATGATGACAATTATAGTTATGCTGCCACAATGCTTCAGAAATTCAGGTGTTAAAGTCTATTACTGAAAACTATGTTGTTTTATTTATTTTGATGATTATTTTTCTCTGTGGATCACCACAAAAAAAAAAAAAAGAAAAAAAAGAAAAGGTCTGGCTTGAATTTTCGGTTGACATCATAATAGATAGTACTCCTATGTTTATATTTCTAATCTTTCTAACTAACCTTGTTTGGATATCTAACTAGTATACATCTCTTCGTAAAAATATTAGCATTTTTTTTTCTAAATTCCCTCATATTTTTGTTCCCAATACACTGCGGATTCAATTAAATCAGTCTATCTATTTACTTAACTCGACTTTACCCTTAAAACTTATGGATCATTTTGAGTAATACATTGTATATCTATACATTTCTAATAGAAAATTGTTATCATAAGTTTCAATCCTCATTTCATTTAATCGTTGCAGTTCTCTAGTCAAGAGTCTAGAGATTGTTGACCTGAAGAAGATGAGGCGTGAAGAGAAGCTCGTGTTTTGGATCAATATTCACAATGCCTTGTTGATGCATGTATGGCTCATTGGCTTGTAAAACTTTCTACCATTTTGAATTAGTAACTTTAACTGTGTGTACTATATTGTGCTTATGCTTACTATAAGCCTAAATTTGTAGCCGGTCTTCAGTATAATCTTATTAGTCCTTTGCTATTGGGGAAAAACACCTTCTTAGTTCAATTCTCCATTAGAGTTGAAGAATAATTTATCAGTCTTATTTTTAACTGAATGCATCTATTAAATATGTATGTGGATTTTGTTTGCAGGCGTATCTAGCATATGGAACTCAAAACTATATGAAAAGTAATTCCATGCTGAAGGTAATATACAACTTCTTTTGTTTAATCTGTCAGTTGCAGTTTTATCAGCAGAACTGATTTTTCCATGTGCAAATATTCTCTAGGCTGCTTATAACGTGGGTGGGCATTGCATAAATGCTTATGACATACAAAACTCCATTTTGGGAATCCGATCGCACTATTCTGCACCGGTACATGCTCTTACTTTGACATAACTTCTGTAGATATTGTTTTAGGTAATTGAATAGTTCTTAACTTCTATTGAAAATTTAACTCACCTAACAATATTTGCAATTTTATCTTTACCTCTTAAGATTGAAAGTAAAATGGTTTTTGATATAATAATGATAAAACTTATTACCACTTGAATAGTTGAATTACATAGTTGGTATGTTTAAGCACCTAGATGACACATGAATGTCACATATGCAGTGGCTTCAGAACCTTCTGTCTCCAGGAAAGAAGTTGAAGACTGGGACTACCAAACATGCTTATGCAATTGAATACCCTGAACCACTAGTTTATTTCGCCCTTTGTTCCGGGTCGAACTCTGATCCTGCGGTAATTCATTCCATTCTTTGGTTTATTACTATTCACTTATGAAAAATTGGTATGATGCATAACTTCTTAATTTGACATGATTGGATTGCAGGTAAGAGTGTACACAGCAAACAGTGTATTTAATGATCTGAAAGTTGCTAAAGAAGAATTTATACAAGCCACAGTTTATGTTCATAAAGAAACAAAGATATACCTGCCAAGAATTCTGTGCTATTATGCTAAAGATATGTCACTTTGCATGACTGCACTTTTGGAAATGGTTAGTGGATGCTTATCGGGTATTCAACAGAAAGCTATAAGTAAATGTGCGAAGGGTCGACCTGATAAGTATGTGTATTGGTTAGAACAGAGCTCGTCGTTTAGGTATTTAATCCATAAAGAAGTAGCTGATGACAAGAGATGGAGTTGTTAAAGTTTTTTTTCTTCTTGTTAATTTTGATGTAATTATGACTGCTTAATAAACATTCTTTCCTGTAATTATCATACGCATATGTTGGTTTTTTAGAATTTTTTTTTGTTTGTTTTTGGTTTCCGAAGAATATTCAGTCTTACGTGATTCCTTTCGAAGTGCGTTACATATAGTTTCTAAATTAACCGTTCAATATGATGATTAGTCATTTTGAAAAAATACAAGCGAAAATGAAATTACAATACCTCATCCCGCCACGCTCCCACCCTCAAATACCCGACTCCTAACCGATGGTTAGTTGTTTTCATCCAAGCAAACAATGGCTTAGTTGCCCACACCTAGGCCTCGACGGGTGGAGCCGTGGAGGTGAGTTAGGTACCATTTTGACGGACGTTAATCTACAAACCGACTTTGGTTAATGTCTGAAATGCCCTAGTTGTACATATACAATTTGAATTGGTAATTTGAATATGACAATAATTGCTCTTGTGATAAGATAAGAGGGTTCCGACGGAACTTGCACACTTGAAAAATGAAGCTTCAAATGTTTGTATAGTTAAAAAATGAGGATAGTATTCTATCATGTGTTATGCAAAATCTTCACAAAACTATTCTGTAAATATTTTTTTTGTGCTAGACTCCCTTGTAATTTTAAAAACCATGCATAAAATATCCAATATCCATTAGTTACTAACACCGTTAATTTTTACAAAATTTTATTTACGTAAAACTCCCTTGTACTTTTGAATGTTTGCGTAAAATTTTCTTTTATTTTTTAACGTTTGAAGAAAAAACCTCTTGTATTTTAATTATATTTAAGGATATTAATTTTGACAATTCAATTAAAAAATAACAATGTTAATAACTAACGGAGATTGAGTGTTTTATGCAGATTTTTAAAAATACAAAAGAGTTTGAGATAAAAAAAGAAAAATCTCATATGATAATTTCAACACATTATGCATTTACTCCCAAAAAAGGTCGATCGCACTATTTTGGGGCAACGGTTCCTGATCGTGGAGAAATATTATAAGTACTATTTTTACCAGAGCTTTTTTTTTTTTAGTAGCTACGCCTATGGAAGCAAAAAATAATAATAATAAAAAATAATAGCTATGCCTTTAAGTTACTTGCCTCTGGGATGAAATTACATCTTTGCCCTGACGAGGGAGATCTACTGAAACTAATATGATATGAGAGTTCTGAGAAAGATGGACCAATTTTTGCGAAATCAAGCACTCAATCAACCGGAAGAGGAGTCTGAATTCAGAAAAATAAGAGAAGACGCGGAAGCTATTCTCTTCTGTTCTGTTCCGTTCCGTTCCATCAATCTGCAACTCCTCCCCCAAAGCCATGGTAAATTTCACCTTTGGGTCTCTATTCCACAATTTATTGTTAATTTCACAATTCTGATTTTCAAAAAAATTTCGCTGTTTTGATTTCATGTAAGTAAGTTTTCATGGAATCACTTGTCGATTTCTATGATCAGATCCACCTCCTTTTATGCTTTACTTATCGATCTTCTTTCAGTTGTCGGAGTAGGGTAGATTTGGCTTCGTTTCCGTGACCCCTCATTTCCTAGTATCCGAAGCTGCTACTTGGATTGTTAATTCTTTTGTGTTATAAATACTTGCTAGACCTAGATTAAGATCAGCTAATATATTATAAATTGTCTCCATCTGAAATTTGTAGTAGGATAATTCAGTAATCAGTTAATGTATTATCGATTCTCAATAAACTAATAGCACATCAGTTTGCATATTCTTCACTTGATTCCTTTGTCAATGACATGCTGTTTTAGCCATCTTATTATACATCTTATCTGTAACTATAATTTCTACAGTAGCATTGCTTTTGTCATACTGCTAATGATTGACTAAAGCTTCGTGTGTTTCATTTCAGATTCACTTTGTTCTTCTCATCAGCAGACAGGGGAAAGTGAGGTTGACAAAATGGTATTCACCTTATACTCAAAAGGAAAGAACAAAGGTATAGTTGTATCCAACTTGTTTTAAGCTTTGAGGAACAAGTCATTTTGACCATTTTCACCCTCTGTGGTGAATAAGTAATATTCATATTAAATTTATTAATCTTTCTTGTGGTTGGATATGAACCCGTGTTTTATTTTCAAATTCAATGGCTCTTCAATTATCATATGGCCATGTTTACTTTGTAAAAGGTTATCCGAGAGCTTAGTGGTATGATTCTCGTACGAGGCCCTAAACTGTGTAATTTTGTGGAGTGGAGGGGATACAAAGTTGTTTACAAAAGGTAGTTTATATTTAGTTCCAATTTTGCGACATGACACCAAATTCCTTTTCCTGTTTAGTCTTCAATGGCTTGCTTAATTAATTCTCTTATATCCTATTGAATATTTTGTAGATATGCAAGCCTTTATTTCTGCATGTGTATTGACGAAGATGATAACGAGTTGGAGGTCCTCGAAATGATCCACCACTTTGTTGAGATACTAGACCGCTACTTTGGAAGTGTGAGGACTTCTATATGAATCAAATATTTACTGAATACAGTTATACACTGTGCTGTTACTTTACTTTTGTGATCTCACTTAACTAGAAATTTATTTTGTTGCTTTAGGTCTGTGAACTGGATTTAATCTTTAATTTCCATAAGGTATGATCTTTTGGCCTCGATTGCGTAAGTCAGTATAGTTTTTATCTTTTTTGTATGCCAGTTCGCAATGTTTAGAAAGAATCTACAATGTACAGAATATAATTTTCTCTGTATGTTGAGTTACGGAAATCCACCAAACTGACATATAAGCTATGTTTGGTTCTTGAATTTCAGCGAGTAAAATGCTAAGGAAAAATTGTTTTTCGTGCACTATTCGATAGAACATTGAGCTGTCTAGTTTTGTTCATTTTAATTTTCTTTATCATGTTCCTCGCTGAAATCCAAGAAATCAATAACCGAATATAGCCGTATTGGTTCGTGATTTTTCCTCAAAACCAACCGGCATCTGTTGGTTTATGCATCACCTACTGATGTTGCTACATTAAATAGATAAGGTAGTGTTTAGTGCTATCTTTGGGCAAAACAAACTTCATGAAATACATAAATTGCCCACGTCAGTTTCACGGTTATTAACATGTTCAAGTATTTTAGTATGTCTTTCCAGGTTCCTAAATGTCTATGTTTCTAGTTGGGGATGAGATGGATTTTAAAATTTCTCAGGAAGTTTGCTTAGGGATTATGTTTACTAATTTTCTGTTAGCTTCTTCTGTCTCACATTTTAGTTAGCAATTAAATTTTTGATTTTTGATTTAGTTTCTATCCTACTCGGCATAAGTCGTACAGGTGAATAAAGAGTCAAAATCATGGGGAATACATATCCTACCAACAGAAGGGTATTTTGGTGGTTTGTTTAGATAATAGTATAGTATTTTAGGCTTGTAAAAAAGTAGGAGAATGGCCTTTTATTGTCATTCAATAGTATATAATCATATCCCTGAGGTTATTTTAATAAAAGAGATATAAGATCAAAGTACTGAAATACCCTCACGACATACTACTGAAATACTTTCACTTTAACAGTCCTGATGCTATTTAAATACAATAAACTAGACAATACAAATACAAGAGTAACACCTAACTCTGATTAACTCTAACAATACATTTGGCTAAACCAAGGAATATATTATGTTATGATATACAATACTAGATAATTAGAGATCAATTATTTAAGTAGCAGGTTCCTAGAAGTCTGAGGTTTTATATAGAGATGTGATTTTAGTCCTCAATTTTTGTTAACAAATTGAAAGCAGTCTTCTGTCCTTCTATTTCTTGCCTTGTTATCTACTTTTTTGGCTCGACACAAATAGGTCTTCTTTGGTGGATCTTAATTGCATTTTTCCCAGGGCTTAATTTTGCGCTGAAGTTCTTCATCTTTGTATTTGTTGGCTAGGCTCAAAAGTCAAAAACTTTTAGCATTCTTTTTAAAATATGTTCTTGTGTATCTAAAGGTTCTTTAAAGAAGGTTTATTTGGGTTTATTTCATGAACTGTTTCATGTATCTTATTGCTTTCTCAAGTTACTCTAATTGGACTTTGTAACTTTCTTGCTCTATGGTTTAGGTCGTTATTGAGTGTGTCTAATCACAAATATCCTATCATACGTGGACCAACATTTTCATGCTATCATATATGATAAAGATGCATCTCAATTTAAATATTCAATAAAAATGTCTGGCTTGAAGATAAATAAACACGATCTGGGATTAACAATTTTTTTTATTGATTCTATTCTTCTATAGCTTATCAAAATTATGTGCTTATGTAATTTGAACTTATCTGGCAATTTCAACGGCAGGCTTATTATATCTTGGATGAAATTCTAATTGCTGGTGAGCTTCAAGAATCGAGTAAAAAATCAGTTGCTCGTCTAATATCTGCACAGGTATGCAAATCTCAGTTCAATTTTGTTCTTGCATTTGCAAACCATGCTTTTCTTAATATAATCACTTCCTCGAAATTTTGGTCATAGGATTCACTGGTGGAGGAGGCCAAGGAACAAGCAAGTTCTATAAGTAATATCATCGCTCAGGCGACTAAATGACAAGGAAGGTGTATTAGCATAACATAAAATGATTTAGTTGGTAATTTTTTCTGTGTTGTACCAAATATACCTAAGGTCGACCACCGACCTATTTATATTTTAATCTGATCTATTGTGTATTCGTTTTGCACCGGTTCATAGTTGCTCCAGTCGCTACAGAGTTTTTGTAATCATAAACATGCACACCTCATTCTGTATCATATGATGTTGTTGGGAACTTCAGGTGCCTCATTTCTCTCTTAATGGTTTCAGTTGTGATATTCTTGTGCTGGGCCAGTTACTAAGCTTGTCTGAACCTTGAAGAGACAAAAGAAAGCATACATCATTTTTCTTCTCTAAACAAACATATCTGGGTGTGTTCGAGTCAAAGGTTGAGAGGGCATACAGTTACTAAATTTAATTTTTTATCCAAAAAAATTGTCTCTTTATTAATTATGAATCCATTTATCAACCAAACAACATTATGTTTCAGTTTCTTCATTTATTTTGTTTCCTTCCATTTTTCAATCTTAGTTTTTTTTCTTTATTTTCATCTCTTTAAGGATATTAAAGAAACGAAGGAAATGAAACCTAATATTGTATTGTTTGGTCGATGGATGGATGAATTCATACTTAATAAATATTTTTTTTAATAAAGAAATGAAAAAATTAGAACATAATATTGTTTGGTATCAAACTTGAATTTTGGAAGAGAGAATTTGAAGGAGAATAATTCAAGATTTTGAATAATAATTCGTACCGAAAATAAATGAAATAATTTTCACCAAATAAAAACACATAAAAATATAAAGAAAAAAATTGAGACCATAAAACTGATGGAAACAAAATAAATGAAGAAATTGAAACATAATATTATTTCGTATAAAGATTTTTTTTGGTGAACTAATAAAGAAATAATTTATTTGTTATAAAAGCAGCGGGGTAATTTTGAAATAAAATATTCAATCTTATAATAGAGGGGGCTAAGTGTTACAATTGATACTTTATGGGATAACTGACACCACCCCTGTACTTTAAGGGGGAGACTATATTTCATCATTTTAAGAAAGAGTATTCATCAATTTTTAAAATAACAGTTATTCAAAATTATAATGTATGTGACTTCCAAAAATTATATTTAGCATTTGAAAATTTGAATGTTTATTTTTAAGCATAATAATAATAATCAGTTCTTTTATTTATCAAGCAAAAAAAATTGAAAGGTTTGTTGTGGGGAAGGGACGGCCACAATTGCGAATTGGAAGGGCCCAACTTGAAAGGTGCTTATTTGGCCGGCCCGAATTGGAACTGGACCTAACCATCAAAATTATTCTCTTCTCTGTGAAGAATTCCTCAATTTTAACACCTGAAAAAAAGGAGAAATGCAAGCAGTACTAATATCATCAGCACCGTCATCGTTTGCGTCCACCTCCTCAACAGTTCATAAAACTGCAATTCCAATTCCAATTCGAATTCGAAGTCGAATTCCTTGCCGTTCATTCACTTGTGCAATCAAGAACCAGCAGCAGCTTTCAGTGGACCATAATCAAATGGCTGCATCGTCATCTGTTGCTCCCAAATGGGCTCAGAAGACAATAACCATTCCTGCCCAGAGGCGTGGCTGCCATCTCATCACCTCCAAGGTACTACTATATCACTATATTACTACTCTCCATCTTAATTTTTAATTTTCAATCTTTAATTTCATTAATACAATTGGGAGGGTGTGTGTGTCAGTGTGTGTGTTGGGGTGTTGGGGGGGGGGGGGGGGGGTTGTCTTAGCCTGTGTGACTGATAGCAAACAGATCATGTTGTTGCTGATTTTTTGGAGATTATAGAATCATTGGTTTGTTCTTGATATCATTTTAAGATTTCTAGCTTTCTCGCGCTAAACTAGTTTAATTTTTACCTTAAGCTAAGCTCATGTTGTATATAACCCACATGTTATGTCCTGTATCAATGGTGTTGATGATATCAATCTGAATGTGTTTGTTAGTAAACTGAGCTATTTAAACTCAAGCAGAAATGGTTCAATAATAGCAGAAACCCCATTTAAGAGGGGAGGAGATGAAGCAGAGGAAAACAGGAAGGAGAGAATTTAGGATAGGGAAAGTAGTTGGTTGAGAATGCTTGCATTCTGTGCAGTGCCAACCACAATTTGTACAAGAAATATGTGCATCACGGAACTACAATTAACAGAATCAGAAAACTAACGACCTTTTAAAGAAATGTTCTTGTTCTGCCAAATGTCATTCTATTAAGCTTGTATTAGTTCTCCCCTCTTTTTGAACCAAATGACTGCGTTTCCTTCAATCGAATTAATAAGTTGCCTTAAATTGGCCATATTCTTCAATCCAACTTTCATGTTTACAAGAATCCTCTACTTGTGGCATGGTTTACTTTGTGGCGCTGTTGTGTAGCAGTAAGGTGATTGATATTTCTTGTATTGTTCCAATGTTAGCATTTCGTAGACCAAATATGAGGTTTACTTGCTCTGAAGTTTGAGGTGATTCTTTCACTCCCCCAGACCCAAAAAAATCATAATCAGTGGTTTGTTTTCTTCTTTGAAAATCTTGTCTTGGTATCTGCTGTTTTTGCATAAACAACCGTTCAACTTGTTTCAGATTTTGAAGGAGATTGGGCAGGATTTATCAGGGTTCAAATGTGGCCTAGCTCATTTCTTTCGTAAGTCTGATTTTCCCCGCTTAATATTCTCTGTATAACTTTGCGGTTTATGATTTCTTCTTATCTTGTCTTTTTTGTTTCTCATTTGGATGCATGTGTGTGCAACAGTCCAGCACACTAGTGCTTCTTTGACTGTAAATGAAAACTATGACTCTGATGTAAGAGACGACACAGAGACATTCTTGAACAAAGTAGTTCCAGAGGTATGTTAGTTTTTTCATGGCTTTACATGGTGAGGTTGTCGTGTTGGAAAATATTGTTCATTACTCTAAGTAAGTTCATGGTTTCAGGGATTTTCTGCACCATGGAAACATACTCTAGAAGGTAGCTCTCTCCCCTCTCTTTCTCTTATTTGATTAAAAAAAGTATATATCTTGGTTGAGATAATGGAATGCCACAGTAAAGCAAATTAGATCATATTCCTTACAACATGGTATAATCAGTTAACTATAACAACTGAATCTGTCGAATTACTGGGAAAAATTGATTCTTGTGTAGTCTTATTGAGATTTCCTATATACTCCTATGTTACATAACTTCTTGTAGAACATCTTTAGTTGTTTTCCTGTTAATTCATCGAAACCTTATAAAGGTGATCCTTATATCTGATGGAACATAGAGAAAACCCGTGGTCAAATCATTGAGCAAATTCCATTAAAAGTTTATAGCTTTTCAATTGCGTAGTGATTCAGCACGCAATAATCTGAATGTTATGATATAAACTGTCATTGCATAAAAGGGAATAACAAAATTTCAAGACAATATAAATCATAATCATTGAAAACATATAAAAAATACACTAATTCTCTTGATAATTGGCGCATAGTAAGGAATTGATTTCATTTGATTATTTCTTGCAGGTCCGGATGACATGCCAGCACATATCAAATCATCCATGTTTGGCTGCTCCCTCTCGTATGTATTTTGAATTTTGTAATTTGAATTGTATTGCATTCAGAATATATAAACAAATAAAAATAAATTCATTCATCATTTTTCATAATACTACAGGATACCTATTACAGATGGAAAACTAAACATGGGAACTTGGCAGGTATACATGTATTGTACTTAAAAGCATTAAGATATGGTAGTAATTAACTGAGATACTAATCAATCACTTTCAGAAAATCTGTGAAAATTTGTAACAAGTAATTAATTTGTTTTCAGGGAATATGGCTGTGTGAGCATCGCGATGCTGCGACTCCGCGCAGAGTTGTGGTTACCCTTAATGGAATATAGCCAAGGTCTTCCCTTAATGGAATATATACGACTTAATTAATCGGTAGTCGGTACTGTAATGTAACTTATCTGTTAACCTATATCTATTTTGGCAATAATAACCTATTTTGGAGATTCAATGAAGGTAAACAGATTGCTTCGAGTTTCCAACAGAAAAAAGATTTAACAGATTTATTTGAGTACATTTGTCTAGTAGCAACAATGATGTGTATTAATCTATCTTTCATCAAATCAAGACTCAGATGCAGCAGAGCTAGTGCATGGTCATCATGATTCTGAACTCGTCGAAGCTAAGCACTCCATCTCCATTGAGGTCGAATTTGCTTATCATGGTTTCACAGTCCTGCAAGGTAGTCTTCCCCGTAAGTCGACTCAACATTTTCCTCAAACTCTTAGGCGTTATGTACGACCCACTATCCACCGCGTACATCTTGAAAACTCCCTTGAGCTCATCATCTCCGCCACCTGTCTCCATGAGATTGGTGAAATCCTCTAGCCCAAGCGCCCCGTCTCCGTTTACGTCTGACGACCTCACCACGATCTCAGCTTCCTCTTCCGACAGCAACTCTGAATCCGATCCTCCAACCTTCCTCGCCAAGGTCTGAAGCTCTTTAGGTGAGATTTGGCCATCGCCGTTTTCGTCCAACTGTTTAAACACTTGCTCAATCTCATCGCAGCCTTGAACAGATGGTGGATTATGATTGTCTGATGGTTTATTTTTTTTTCTCGGCCATATTTTGCAGTAAAATCTTCGAAATGCGGATTTTGGTGAAGAATCTGTATCCATTGACGATGTTACATGAGAAGGTTCAACCAGTACTTGTTTTAAATCCTTCTTTTGCTCCATATAGTGAATTGAGATTCTCTTTCTATATATAGGAGTATGCCAGTTACTAAATATAGTGATGAAAAGAGAAGTGGATAAGAAGAAGAGGTAAGGTAGCAATAAGTTGGTCATCATTAGATATAATAAAATAATAATAAAAATAAATACTTATGATTTACTATAAAATGATGATGTGTGATAAGATAAAGCGGCGTTGCTTTGGTTAGTCGGCATTAGGCAAATGGTTTTGGGGTGCCACTTGTTTCTTTTTTTGTCTTTTCAGTTTTCTTGACTTGAATTCCCAATTTTATCCCAAAATCCTACCATCTTTTTCACAAGAGATTATTTAGTGCAATTCTTGTACCACGTCATCAAGTACACATAGTGCAGTCCGTCGTTCAAAAAATTGTGTTCACATTGTCAGAACATGGATGATGTGAATTATCACTCCACATGTCTCAAGTGTATTTGTGAATTGCACCACGTGTACTTGATGACGTGATGCATGATTACACTAAATAATTTCTCATTTTCCACTAGATGGGTCGGTATATATATATTTGCTCTTGAATATTTCTGCAAGAATATCTCAACCTCAACTTAACTAACATATACACTGATCATGAATGATTCATGACCCAAGTTACCTAGCTTGAACCATCATTCACTTAGAGATGGATTTTGAATAATATATAAGGAACTCATCTAAATGATAATATATGTAATTGCTCTTGAAAATATCTCTGCCTTAAGTCCTCCCAATTTCGTAGTTTCAATATATTTGCTTTAATCATATGGGATTAGGGGTGGGCATTGGATCCTGATACCCAAATCCGTATTGTCCCTTCTATCAATAATTTCAAATGGAACAGATATTTCGGGTTTGGATATCTAAATTTGAAGTATTCTTATTTTATTATGAGGGTATGGTTCGAATTTGAGATTTAATTGTTTAGTCTCTAACTCGCCTAACCCAGAATGTAAGATAACTCAGCTCCTGACCAGAAGTTATTCGAAAACTTAAATTATACGATATATATGTATATTACTCAATAATACTTATCAAAAACTAATTAAAGAAAAAACAAAGAGACCCACAATCACGTCCCTTCTCGTATGGCATGACAGGTTTAGGACTGAAAGTTCAATTCTCAGAATTTACTATATTTGTTTCTCTTGTCCCGAACCAAGAGTTTGACTAAAATAAAATTATGAACATGAAAGAATCATTGATACGAATGACATGATGTAGCAGAAAAAAAAAATCAAATTCAGTTCTCAAAATTTAAAATGAAGTTGACTCCAGAATCTCACTACGCCATGTGTTGATCATATGAAAAACCAATTTTTTTTTTTTAAAAAAAAAAGCTTAAATCATATTTTAAATTTTATAACTCACTAATTATTATTTTAATAATATTTTACTATTGATATTGAAACTTTTTTTTTAATCCGGATTTGAAAAACTTTTCAATTGTAGGCGTATGTTTGCCTCTTGGGCCAAACTATAGCCTTGGGCCGTATGTGTAATAGTATTGAGAAACTCTACGTCTCTACCCATTTTAAAATTTATATATATAGTCCAATTATCAGAAAAAGAAAAAAAAATTAAACCTAAAGAATGAATTAAGATACTTTTTAGCTTAATTAATTTAAAATCAAGTTCAAGTGCATATAGGTCATTAATCTCCTTCTCTCCGTCGCTCGCTCTTCTTCTCACTCTCTGCTTCAGGTAAAATTTCTTCTCTCCCTCTCTCTTTCGCTGTCATCTTCAATCTATAATGTCATGGAATACGGATAAATTCACAGCTTCTCCTTTGAATTAATCGATTCTAATCGGAATTGCTGAGTCCTTGTAGCTTTTTTCTGATAGTTTGATTACAGTATACTACTGTCTCGTTCGGTTTGCCCTAGTATGCTTGTTGCTGATGCAGCTCTAATTGCTGTTATCTTCAGGTTTTTCTCGATTAATCATAGATGGAAACTGGAGGCAATTCTTTAGCAGCATCTGGAACTGATGGTGTGAAGCGTAAAGTGAGTTATTTTTATGACCCTGAGGTTGGAAATTACTATTACGGGCAAGGCCACCCGATGAAGCCACACAGGATTCGTATGACACATGCTCTTCTTGCTCACTATGGATTGCTGAAGCATATGCATGTACTGAAGCCCAATCCTGCCAGAGACAAAGATCTTTGCAGATTTCATGCCGATGATTATGTTTCTTTCTTGAGGAGTATCACCCCGGAAACGCAGCAGGAACAGCTTCGGCATCTTAAGAGATTTAATGTTGGCGAAGATTGTCCTGTGTTTGATGGTCTTTACGCTTATTGTCAAACTTATGCTGGTGGCTCTGTTGGTGGGGCGGTAAAGTTAAATCATGGACACTGTGATATAGCACTTAATTGGGCCGGCGGGTTACATCACGCGAAGAAATGTGAGGCTTCTGGTTTTTGCTATGTGAATGATATAGTGCTGGCTATATTGGAACTTCTCAAAGTGCATGAGGTTGGTACCCTTTTTGTAGCCTCTCTTTTCCTTTGATATTTGTCAGTTTCTATGAGAGTGGGATATTTTGAATTGATAGGTATATAATGTATAAGCTATGTGTTTGTCAACCTTTCTTCACCATTTGTTGTTTTGATGCTTAATTTTGTCTTCCCATTGAAGGTTATGTTTGAAAGTTAATATATGCTTAGCATGTACTATTCCTTGTTTGTTTAATGTCAAGTTTGACATTATTAAGAAGTGATGTTTAATAACTGGCTAACAATCAAATGAGGGCTTATACCATGATACCAGTATGTTCAATGAAGCCAGTTTTTATTTCAAATATAATTTATCCTTAGTTGTATGGCTAGTCTTCTTTTTTTTGTGTATTGGTCTAAAGGCCTAGTCTCTTGGATTCTATGGGCTCTTGCAACCTGCTTTTAGATCACCTTAAAGCAAATAGCTCTAGTGTCAACATGCTTTCTAGATCACCTTTTAATTTATCCAAGATACCATCCTTTCGCTTTTCGGGACCTATTGCTCAGCTTGTTGATCCTCTTATAATGCTCTGTACAACTGTAGATTCCTATATATTCATTTCTTTCTTGCAGCAGCTTTTCAGTGCACTATATCTTGGATAATGTTCAGTTGAATCAGTATGTCTGCAAAGAAGCAAGTTATATTTCTTTGTCCTATGCATTGTTATTCTTTCTCCTTTGCTTTGCAAAGCATTTTTCTTTTGGTTATCTTGGTGGTTCTGTCAAAGCATTAGAGTTTCTAAACCTATACCTGTTATCCAGTTGGCTCCAACAATATTTGATTTTGTTATTAAACTCCTCTTGTACAGAAATGAGCACCATCTAGCAAATTGAATTCATGGCTAGTACATCATATCGAAGATTAAGTTGCAACCCATAAAAAAATATGAAATCTTCTTCCACGTCTGATGAAATATTAACTTGTTGGAGTCTACTAGTATACTCAATTATGGTCTTTACATCTTGTTGAAATATTTGAAGTCTTTGTAAAACTTAGTAGGCTTTTTTGTCTTTTATTCTAACTGTCTCAATTCACTATATTTCTGTATAACCTTCTAAGTTTATACAGCCCAGAATTAACCAGAGGAGTTCAATGATTTTTTCATATATCATTCTTTGTTTTCCTTTTCAACATAAATTGAGTAGTTTAGACATTCATGCCTATCTGATTCACAGTTAAACTAAACCAGTTTAACTTGTGAAGACCTTAAGCATCTGTGGTCACCTTTCACCATGGCCAATGCACGATCGGTTGAATTTTAATTCAACTCCTAAAAGAGGCTTATAATCTCTTTTAAACTCTTTCTCTAGTTTTTGCATTTTGAAATTTATCAGAATCCAAAATATATCTGGTATAACCAAGTTAAGGATTGCGATGGATTAAATTCGGCAAAAAGCCAAAAACTGAATTCAGCTTTTGTATAGAAGGTTTAACATGATGTTATATGCATATTTATTTTTATTAAAAAGGCTGCAACTATGCTTTGATAAAGACATATAGAGAACTATTTCAAATTGAACCAACAGATTCCTACCACTAAGGCCCAAAGCTGTGTTTGGGCTAAAGCTCAATGCGGGGGCTTCATAGAAATAAAGCGCACACATAGATAGCTTTTCATATATACCAAATTCATTTATTCCAACAAATTTTAGCTCATCAGTGAAAGTTTAAGAACTAATCACTGAAAACTGTCTAAACAGGCACATTAAAAATTGACTGTTTGTCTCTCTTTTAGAGGTTAGAAACATATGCGATCAACTGAATAAATCTATGGATGAACAGGTCATGTACATGTCATTTGGTCATATAGTGTTCCGTTAGATAGGAACAAAGCTCTATGTGCCTTAAAAACTCAATCAATTGTACTCATAGATTCATTGATGTCCACTTATAACTAGTTAGCCTATGACCCAACTTATGTGGCTCAACAACTGTTGTTTGCCTAGCAAGACTGAACAGTTAAGTCTCCTTTTTTCACCCCCAGTCAGGATTATCATGGAAGCTATGGTTCCTGATTTCACTATGGTGAACCTCTTTAAATTCAACTTTTTCCACTGTTGATGGTTGATTTGAATTTTTTTTTAAATTAATATCTACATCATGTTCCTTTGTTGCTTAATTTGAGGGTTACTTGTTCTAATAGGTTGCTCTTTTGTGGCATGTTAATTGGACAAACATATTGGTGTACGTTGGTGTTTAGATTGAGCTTTTAACAATGTCAATCTATTTTAAATTTTTGCAGCGTGTTTTATATGTAGACATTGATATCCACCATGGTGATGGTGTTGAGGAAGCATTTTACACTACAGACAGGGTCATGACTGTTTCATTCCATAAATTTGGAGATTATTTTCCTGGAACAGGAGACATACGCGACGTTGGATTTGGAAAGGGTAAATATTACTCTCTTAATGTTCCGCTAGATGATGGAATTGATGATGAAAGCTACCAGTCTCTTTTTAAGCCAATAATGAGCAAAGTCATGGAAATTTTTAAGCCTGGTGCTGTAGTATTACAATGTGGTGCGGACTCTTTGTCTGGAGATCGATTAGGCTGCTTCAATCTCTCAATTAAAGGTCATGCAGAGTGTGTTAAGTTTATGCGATCCTTTAATGTGCCATTACTGCTGTTGGGTGGAGGTGGTTACACGATACGTAATGTTGCTCGTTGCTGGTGTTATGAGGTAAGCACACATCTTCAGCCAATTACCCTTTTTCTCACAGTTTAAAATGACATGTCACCCCCAGCCCGCTTGCTTGCTTTGATTAGCCTTTTTTTAAAGTCGATTAAATGTTTATTATGCAAATTAACAGACAGGTGTAGCACTTGGAATCGAACTTGAAGACAAGATGCCACAACATGAATATTATGAGTACTTTGGGCCAGACTATAGTCTGCATGTTGCTCCAAGTAACATGGAGAATAAGAATTCTCGTCGTTTATTGGAAGATATTAAATCAAAGCTTCTTGATTATCTTTCAAGGCTTCAACATGCACCCAGTGTCCAGTTCCAAGAGCGACCACCCGATACTGAACTTGCAGAGGTTTGATTAGCATCAGAGAACCTACTTAATTTTCATGCTGTGCCTTTTTAAAGGAAAATTCTATCCTGGAACCAGTTTGGCCAAATGTGGATACAGCTAAGTTTGGCTAACATGGTACAGGATAAAATCTCCCTTCTTTGATGTCTCAATGAACGAGTTGTTTTACACACGAATATAGCTTATTCCAAATATCATTTGGTAATAATCCTTACACTGATATTCATCTTATTGGCCTTTCATCCTTTCTTATGTCAGAGTTCATGATATTCCAAATTTAAGATATACTGATGTGTACCATTGTTCTTAAGTATGTTATTGACTAATTAGTGTATAAGTACAAGAAATAAAGGAGTAAATGGTATTTAATTGAAAGAAACAGTTTTAAAATCTGTTAGCTTTTGCTTCATTGTTTCTATAAATATTTGAGATTATTGTGTCCTTGGCATGCATGCAGGCAGATGAAGATCGTGATGGTGACGGTGAAGATGAAAGATCTGATCCTGACTCTGACATGGATGTCGATGATGAACGGTACTTACAAATCTCATCCATTCAGCACTGTAAATCTTATATATCATCATCTGAAATGTTCTCTGTTCTTGCAGTAAGCCATGGCCTAGCAGAGTGAAAAATGAATTTCTTGAGCCTGAAGCAAAGAACACGGTACTTGTTAATCTCCCTGTTTTATCTTCTTCTTTTAGAGAAAATGATGATCCAGGAGTTTTGATATCAGTTTACATTTACATATTAGGATAAACGTAGAATTTACACAAAGTAATAAAAAATACTCTCATATACGTATTTTTCTATAAATTGAATTTGAATGTAGGATTTCTTAGTTATGTTTTAGTTTTTTACTTGTAGTTTCATAATTGGCAGGCCTTTTTTTTTTTTTTTTTCTCTTATTTTGGAAAAATAGTTTGCATTTAAGAAAAGGAAATTAACTTCCAATTGTAGTTAGTTTTTTGCAAAATGAAGCCTCTAATGAGATTTTTAATCAACACATCCCACCAAAAAGTTGAATAATCTTGAAGAAAATAACATAATCAATCATAATTACTTGCAATAGTACAAATTTGTAGGTCGGCTGATTAATAATATTTGTTTTTGTTTCTGCTGTAAATTTCAGGATGACATGAAAGTCGATGAGCATAATAATAGGGAAGTGGATCTAAAATGCTCTGAAAATACTACTACTACTAATACCTCTTCGTAAAGGTGTGGCTCAATGTTCTAATACCAAGTCTTTATGGTGTAAACAACCCAAATTTATGAATGTTTTATGAAGTACTGCAGGAAGATGCATGTGATCGGTCACTTGTAAATTATGCAAATCATATTTTGCAGACATATATGTGTATTTGGGTATTTAGATTTGCAGGTTTTGTGTAGTTGAATTGAGATTAAACTTATTAGTCACTCTCCAATTAAGTATGTATATTTTTCTTTTAAAGAAAAAATATGATGTATCTTTACTATTTTACTTCTCCTTCATTTACCATTTGGTTAACTTTTTTTGGATACAATATGGTTGCTTTACATTCTCAACGAAAACGTCACGAGCCTGTGTTCGCAAACCCTCTGCCAAATTGGCACTAGTCAGTCAGTCTGAATTATACTTGAGAAAACTGAGCACATTTAAAACCCCCCCCCCCCCCCCAAACACTGAAATAAAGGTAATTGGAAACATGCCGAGTCCATATAGATTTTGGAAACATGACAAATCCATATTTAAGGTACGCATTCAGTTTTGGAGTTTCAAATTGAAAATCCAGAACTTTTTAGCTAAAGATGGTCGGAGGATTATAAGAGCAAATCCAAAGAACTATGAAGTGTTTAATAGGAAGTTAAAACACACATAGATACACATTACGTACGACAATACATGACATTGATGCTTACAAGTGAATACCATGGGACATGTAAACAAGACAGTGTGAGAACCTTAACTCGATAATCTGTGCAAGGAGAGATTGGGAAGCGTGTCTATTCTAAAGAGGTCCTTAGCATAGGGCCTAAGTGACCCATATTTGTTCATACAAGAACAAAAAATAAATCACATTGTGCTTGATCCTCAATTTTTCTTTATTTGTCTAGTTAGCATGGGGACTAGTAGCTACGAAAATCAAATACGGATGCAATGACAATCACGACGGAACTTTAATAAAATTCATCAATTTTTCAGATAAACAACTATTTCCGACCTGTCGGATTCGAACCGACAACCAAAGGGCTTGGCAACCGCACAACCCTTTTACTCTCCCATTTGAGCTAAGATCGGTCCAAACTGAATACTCTCATCCAAGACTATTTAATGGTAGAAGTCTAATAACACTAACACCTACCTTGTATACGAAACCCTAGAGGCTCAATCATATTCGCATTCAAGCACGTGGAATTTGCCTATACTTCAAGCATAGGAGAGGCACTAGCGCTCAAGAAAGCTTGATTTTAGTTGAATGACTTTGAAATCCAAACAACAGTCCCATAGAGTGATTATCCAACAAAGCAGAGTGAAGAGAATCCGGATATTGAAGACATTATAAGACTTTGGTCGTGGTGAGGGATATCTTCGAACAATAAACAATAAATGCCAACATATATTGTATCATAATGGGGTTCCTCAATCACTACTGAACTTCGACTGATGGAACTCTAGTATATAAGTAGGAACTAGGTCTACGCTCCAGGAAGATCGATCAAATTGTCTTAAGGTTGTTGATCGGTGGTCCGAGCAATATGTTGTGTTGTAATTACTTCTTTGGTCTGCCCATCCAGGTTTGGACACCAGATACAAGAGACGTCGATCATGTAGTATTTTCTTAACTCTAATGGTTACAATGATCCACCAAGGTCACTTTGATGTGGAGCGATCGCAGCTTCACCTACTTGATGACCTCACGACCTAGGTCCAATTCGGTGGTTTTTTTAGTAGTCAGCGGGCTCGAAGCGGTCAACTCGACATCTGTCTATCAATGTTCAAGACAGGAAAATATATAGTCGCTCTTGTTGTAGCTCGTGTAATATAGCAAATAATGTATCAGAGTATCAAACCACAAGTTTTTGGTCGATAATCTTTAAAAGTGTTTGAATTCTTTGCTCAATCACTTGAGCTTTCTAATTAGACCTTAATGGATTTTGATCGATCTTCCTGAGGTTTTGTTCAGTGGTGGTGCTTGGGCCACATCATTGCCCTTTTAAGGAGTTTCAAACGATGTTCAGCGGTGGGGCTCAAGCCAAGTCATTTTCTGACTAGTCTTCTAAGGAGTCTTAGATGGTTTCCTAATTCAGGAAAATGTTATATCAAACTGAATCTGAAATTTAAATTTGTTCCAAGGAACTAAAGCTGCACAACTCATATTAAATAAGTTGCATCCTCGAATAATGTTATAACCAAATATATACAAAATTATACTCCGTATCATGTTATCTTCCTCTTACAACCGACTGCTTATAGTTGATAAAGAAATATGTATATTAATATTACAAGGACACAACTCAATAATCTTAACATCAGAACTAATTTTGCTTTGACTAACATAATGATATCTTACAAATTATGAAATTTTGCATTGGATAATAATTTGTTTATTATATACTATTTCTTCTGTGATGAGCTGATTGTTTGTTGATACTTGTTAGGATATCTTTACTTGCTTTGTAAAATTAATTTTGCTTTGAGCTTTTATGAGCATATAAGTTTTAACGTAAACTTGACATGTATTATAATAATCATGTGCACCCCTAAAATGAGTTATTCAATGCAAAACCCAATAGTTTGTAAAATATCGTGTTCTTTTGTAAAATGCTTCAATAAGAACAAAAAGAACATTTAATTTGGAAACCCACCTCCACCTTTTAGCAATCGGCTGTGAAAGAATGATAGCTTGAGATGAAATAAACTGCAAAATTGTGCCATACCGTAATAGTATGTAGTTCAAAACTTCAAATTTTGTATTAAATATGTTAACACCACACTAATTCACATGGTGCTTTTTTATATCTTTTTTTTAAGTAAAACTGCATTCGTGAACTCCTGGTAGCCACTCCACTGCTTATCTTCCATTTGTGTTTTCCTTTTATATACGCTGAATACGGTTAATTACCGTTGATACTTGTAAACATGTAACTATAATTCTATCCGTCTCTGATAAAACATCAGGGTCTCGTGCTAAAATTAATTAAGTAATTGGAACAAGATGGATAAAGATGGGAAAAATTGCATATTTGGTGTCAAATTATAGGGTACTTTGTAACATTGGTACCGTTGAATACGTAAATGTACATTTAGCACCATATTTAAATATTAACTACAACGTTCATACCATCGCCAACTAATTGGGCGGGAAATGGACGAAACTGGCTATGTGTGGGCGCATGAAGCCATTAACTCGTCTTTTGGAGGAAAAATTATCATGTTATCCAATCTTTTGAAAGAAAAAATAACATTTTCCTCACATTATCATGTTATAAAGTGGTATATTTCCCTTCTAAAAGATGAGATAATGGTCACGTGTGGTGCACGAGCCCATTTTTGCCCATTTCCGTCTAATTATTTGATGGTGGTTTGAATATTGCGACCAATACTTAAATTGTGGTACTAAATGTGCATTTACGTATCCAGTGGTACCAAAGTTGCAAAGTGTCCTATTGTAAGTACCAAATATGCATTTTTCCCTATAAAGATGTAGAGGACACATACCAGAAAGCATTATTGACATACAATCCACTAAGCGTTTTGCATGTCTACACACTACTTGCCGCTTCTTCCTGTTACGAAAGTGAAAAGGATAAGGAAATAATTGGAATTTGCATTATCCATATAATTTTCAAAATGAAGTTGCTTATCCTTCATAAATTAATTAACGAACCAAAAGAATATCTACAAGATTAGCATTTACAATGAAAATTGTATCCAACTCTTCCCCCCATTTCATGTTCCCAATCAACCTATGGTCACAAAAGTGCATTTAGTTTTTTAGGCATTTGCGCTCAGTTTCTTCATCCATGACCCATACTCATTGAGATTAAAAGGTGGCCATCCATATAATACATGCATTCCTATCATTGAACACAAATCTAAAGCACAGAAAGGAGTGTCTTATAAAGGTTATATTAATTATATTTAATGACGTGAATCCGTAGTTTTGATATTGATATCTGAAGCAATGTATACCAAACAAATTGTTAAACATTTTATCATCATAATATTAAAGATTTAATTCCAACTCCAACACAAGAGAGGTGCATACATCCAAAAGCATTATTCCTTTATCAAGGTTAAAGATAGTTATTCTAGTTATTTTTACATTCAAGAAGTACAATTGTTCTTGACAATATCACTATAAGATGTGCTGTTCATATCATGAAATTTTTAAGAACCAAGAGGTATATGTCTGTACATGGCATTCTAATAAAAAAACTGTCACTAAGAGTAATGAAGAAAAACAAGTTGATTTCAGTTCTTAAGAGGAGAAACTCATCTGCAGCTGAAAGATATCTACAAGAATGAATTGGCACATGAAGTTGGATGAATGCCATTTGTCATTGATTGCTGACACAAAGTGAAGGGATACCATGACATCAAGTCACATGAATCTTGAAGCACTTCATACCCTGAAAGAATCTGCAAATTGAATCAAAAACTGAAATCCATATAGGATACCCATAAGATGTAGCATAATTTTTTTAAGTTCACTAAAACTACCCACAAATTTACATCATTAAGGTGCTAAAATTTATTTTATAGGAGTGCTACAGTAAATATATACAAAATAGCATGTCAATATTTACACAAGAGAATTCCCGTCATATATATTACTGAAACTCTAGTGAAAGGGAAATCGCAAAGTCCCCCACACAATTAGAGAAATGCAAAAGAGAGAACAAAGAAGTGAATAGGGTAATTCCCTTCTACCTCAATCATTAAGCATTTTCCAGCATAAATTTCAGCGGATATTGCATATGAACATCTAACCTCATAATCTCCATTATGAAAATTTCTAATCAGTTTAAAAACGGATACAATAGGAGGCTTGTAGGCACAGTTAGATGAACACTGAGCATAAAGTTTCACATGCATGGTTACTGTCATGACAAGTGTTTCAGATCTTGATTTTGGCATTATAAGAAAATCAGGAATGTGGTAATCTGCTAAAAGTGGACACTGAACTCCATTGTTGGTTCAATATCAACTTATAAGAAACTACAATACAGTTGCAAGAAGCTAATTAAAAATTACGGTGGAAATGAAACTGAAAACAAAGAGAGTACCAGGGCAAGAGCTGTGACAAATTGGCATCTCTAGTTTGCAACCATCCAGTTCCAAGAAGCCTAAGAAAACAGCAGTGAGAGAGAGAATATGAGGATCAACTTTTAAGTAAAAGGTAATCTAATTGGACACCAGCATTAAAACATACCAGCAAACAAACTCTACTTCAGTTCAACGATCCGCGACATCTAAAAGAGAAAAGTCGGTACGTTAGCAGTTGAAGAGTGCACATGCACAGACTACAGAGGACCAAAGAGAAAATTTCTGCAGTATATATGTAGAAGTAACCACATTGGTCCAGACATATAGCAATTTGTGCAGTATTTGTATATATTGTGTTTAACATCAGATTGCACCAATGAAGCTATTGAACTGATTTCGGACCAGAAGGCCTAAACCGTTGATTTTCTTAAAATTGATGATAATTTGTATGAATTTCAGTTACCTCAACATATATTAGTTTATCAGAATAAATTTTTCTCCTATCATCCTATGGACAAAGACTAATGCATAGCATACATACATAGCAGGGAGGTGTCTTCCCACTAAAAAGATACATCACCATGATGTAACCCTATTTTGCATGATATATGCTTCTTAAAACTCACAACACACCTGATAAATACACCTAATACGAAAAATGCATTTCATTGTGTTACTATTTTTCTCCCCGAACTTATCAACTATCAAGCAAATCTCAATTAAGGAAAATATGTGACTAAGAACCCAAAAATACCAGCTTAAGAGTATGGTTTCGTTGTAAATAATTGTCTTGGGTAATAAAACAATTGAGAGATAAAAGGTACTAAAATTATTGTGAGATAATTTTGTTAGATTTTCTGTGAAATGAAAAAAATTATATCCGCATAGACAAATATGCCCTTGTTAGTTCCATTAAAGTTTTTCTTTATAAAAAAAAAATTTCATTTTCTTACCCTCACTTGAATTCCTCTATTCACCTACACCATGTCACAGTCTCTACACCGTGCATTACCACAACCAACCGTTTCTAGCAAAGTTTGGCCATTTGTGCAGCCTAGACACAGCTCCATAAACCATTCCTTCCACTAAAACCACCCCCACTTCTATGCTGTGCACCACCATGACTACCTACCACGTCCGAGCAAATTTTGGTCATTGCGTTGCATAGCCAACACGACTGCCATTCCACTCTCTTTGTCAAAAGAGTCCCAGCACCTCTTGCAAAAGTCTTCGCCTCCACAGCATCGGCTAGGAGTCTCATACATGGACATGGACGCCCTCTCTCTCTCTCTCTCTCTCTCAAATTTTCATCAATGTTTTCTCCTCCAAAAAGGCTCCCAGCATCCTCAATTACAGTCTCCCTAATCTACTTGAATCTATGAAATCTTCTGAGTGACAAGTTAGACCCCATGAAAGGGAGGAGATGAAAAATGATGAAGTCTTTCGGGTGTCATATTAGAGCCAAGGGAGCAGCAGCTTTGAATTAGTTTGAAGCAAAATTGTTACTTCCACTCATAGTTATAGAAAGCGCTCATAGCGCGCGCTATTGCCCGAGGCGAGCCCTCATCGCCTCGCCTCGCCTTGGACGCCATAGCCGCGCCTTGAGGCGCGGCAAGGCGTGGCTTTTTGGGGAATCAATTTTTTTTTTTTTTAAATTGAAGTCAAATTAACATATTGACTTCCATTTCTTACCTATTTTGCAAAGCCCATTCTCTCTCCCCGATTTATCTCTCTAAAAAGGGGAAAAAGTGAAACCCTAACTTATCTTCAACCTTGAACCGCCGCCGCCGCCTGCCGCGCCACCTGCTGCTGCTGCCGCCCATCGGCCATCTCCAAGTCTCCAAGTCCAAGGATTAAAGGTTAATGATAATTATTTATTTATTTATAGTTATAACTTATAAGTTAATATAGTATATATAAATATATATGGTATATAGTTAATTACATCCAATTGATTAGTAATTAGGTATCTTCCCGTTCCCACCCCACTTATATATGGTAATAATAATTATTTATTTATTTATAGTTATATATATTATATTTTATATGTATTATGTATAATGTATAATTGTTATAATGTTATATATTATATTTTATATTATTATTATTATTATTATTCCCACCCCAAAAAGCCCGCGCTTTTCGCCTCGCCTCGCCTCGCCTTGAGGCAAGGCTCGGCCTCGTCGCCTCGCGTCGCCTTGCGCCTCAAACAACTATGCTTCCACTAGGTAGAGGACATATGAGTAAACAACAAATTTAATTGGGGGGCAGAAGTTAGGTGATTATGGGTTGTTGGACCACGCACAGGCTGATCGTGATTATGTTGGGCCAATCATACGTCTTATAAAGTTAAATAATATAATTAATCTGACCGAATACCCTAAGCGAAAAGAGGTTGTAGTTAATTAATTCCTTACCTCCTGGAACCACAGTTGCAAGGAATCTTATTTTCCTCCAAGGGGAACTTGTAATTGTAGGTGAGTTCTTCTCCAGCAGCAATATGTCGTTTTGCATATATAAAAATCTTTTTCTGCCCCTCAACACTTATAACCTTCGTGTAGCAATTAGGCTGGATTCAAATCAACATTGTAAAATCATGTTAAAATTACAACCCATATTTAGAACAAAGGTGATACATATATCACTCCAAGCATTCTGCAGTGGTTACCTCACAAGAATGATTAATGAATCTAGCAACTCCTCCACGCTTTGTAGCATCAACCTGCATGTATCAACTACAATTGTATCATAATAGAAGAATGTAATTATGTCCTTATTATCAGAGGTATAATTTAGGAATGAGCACCCGATAGAAACATGTGAAAGGAAATTCTAGCCAACTTTGATGGAGGGACAATGTCGGTTACAACAGCTAGGAAGCCCAACCCACCAAATAAATGAAAATATTGACAAAACAAAGATAGAGATAAAGTAGCAGAAATGGTTCAACCTAAGATATCAGAAAAATTGGAAAGAGAACAATCATGAAGAAAATCAACAGTGATTATTAGTCTTTGGTCAGGTTGAGTATATTCAAACATACTATTGTACTTACCACATAACCATCGTCCAATCTGAAAAGATAACTGCTCCCAATTCCCATCTTCTCATATTGTCGCTCACGTATATCAGACACCTGATGAATTCAAGTGACGGGACGTCAATCAAAATGGCATATATAGAAGATACTTACTCTTTAAAATATCAAATGGTTGAATAATATTATATTATTGCCACATTGGGTTCCTGTTTTATGTTTATGTAATCCATTAGAAAGTGTGGTGGGTGAAAATGAAGGTCCTTCACCGCTAAGAAAAAACTATATACTCCAGAATACCAAAGAAAGAGGCTGCTCACACGGGGGCGAATAAGTTCTCCAACATATTCTATAACAAAGTCCTCTGCTTCAATTGGCTCCAGCGCGACAAGACCCCAGTCATGTATCTTGCTTCGTTGAAAGCGCAAACGTTTTTTCCTTGCCTGGTTATAGAAAGTTTAACTAATTTAAAACAAGTAACTGAAAACATAGTTGTTTGAGGCGAGAGGCGAGGCGATGCAAAAAGCGAGGGCTTTTTGGGGATAAGGCCCTTGTATATAAATTTTTCAGTATATATCAAATTATCAACAATAATTATAAAATTCAAGGCTTTTAAAGACAATATAATAAACATTCAATAATCATTATGCAACATCCCAAAAACCAAATGTCAAATTGAATTGTAATATGAGTATGTAAAAAATTAAAGTATGTTATAGGTATAAGTGTATAGCAAATTAAGTAAATTATTAATTATATGTATCTATTATAATTACTTAAATTAGTTGAATAGGAAATATTCTTCAAATATGACTTAAAAGAAACATTTTGAAAATGGTCAATGCACTATTACTTGCCATGTGCCAACATTCTCTACTTGCCAAGTGCCAACATTCTCAAATAATTAATAAGATTATATAATAAATTTTATAATTCATATTTCATAAATTAGTGAAGATTCATAAATAACTTCTCTAGAATCTAAGGGGGAGGCAGGAGTAGGCAGCCGGCGGCGCGGCGGATGGCAGCGGAAGGTGGCGGCAGCTCAGGTGAGAGAAACGGGATTCGGGTTAGGGTTTGGTAGAGAGAGAGTGGAATAGAGAGTGAGTTGAAGAGAGACTGATTCTTGACAAATTAGGAATTTTTTCAATTGAAGTCAATTGACTTTCATTTTTTTTAAGAAGGCCCGTCCCCAAAAAGCACCACCTTAAGATGGCGCAAAGGCGACCAAGGTGAGGCCTTGGAAGCGCTTTTCGGGGATGGGAGTAGCGGGGCGAGGCGGGGTCAGCAAGGCGAGCACCTTTAATAACTACGACTGAAAAACTTCCTTATGATCAATCCTTTTTAATTACCTTTAACTGTGTAGCTTTCATAAGATCAGCACCCTCTGCAGCAGCAAGAAGGCTGCGCAACTTGACCCTGTTTGTTCTGGCAGAAAGTCCCTTCACATTTAATGAATGCCCTCCACCACATTCAGTTTTTTTATATTGGGAATGAATGCGAGTACCCCTGACACGAGCTCTTTCAGCAGGACTGGCTTTTGAAGCCCATTTACGCCATTCCCAGCCATTAATGGATGACCGAGCACAACCATCAGACTGGGTGCAAGGTCTCACAGTCCTAGATTTACTTCTCTTAATCTTTTCTTCATTAACTCGCTTACATAATGCTTGTTTAGCAATTCCAGTTTTTAATTTCTGGACTTTTCTGGATCGAGAATATTGTGTATCATCAACCAGTTGCTTCCGTTTAAGTTTTGGGACTGTAATTTCTGCAAGATACAATATCCAGCAGACAACGTAGAACATAACAATCTTAGTATTGTATATTGCTCAGCATACTAGAACTAGCAAAGGTAGAGTCTGCCTAAAGAAAAATGAAACAAATAGACAGAAGATGGTACGAGACCGACATCTTGTCACTTCTATGCCATTACCAATATCTTGAAATTTCAAATGATCCAACTCCAGGCTCTTGGAACTAGTAATTCTCTCAACATTATATTGGTCCTTGGTAGAAAATGAGCTATTCAGTGTGTTGCAGCTTGAATCATCTTCAGAAAAATCATTTGTCAGATAGACATATATATAATCACTAAGGAACTTCTAGTATTAACTTTTACAGGGCAGTATAACTGAAAAGAATAGAATACCTTCAGTAACGTGATCAACTTTCTCTGATCTCCAGTTACCAGTATGCAGAGATGATACATCATTTGCAGGCATACATGGCTTTTTATTGTGAATTTTGGGCTCCTTCTTTTTTAAATTAGAAATCATATTTTCAGCTTTTGTAGACTGAGGAATATCTTTGCGAGTATGACCTCTCTTTGGCCTTTTGGATACTTGTTTCTGACCATCACTGTCTCTCATAATCAGAGACTGGAAATAGGTAACCGACTTTTTCCTAGACAGCGTTTTCGTCCGAGAATATGTATATTTCCCTATATGTAAAGAAGCTTCAGAAGATCTTGCCCCATCATCAGTTTTTTCTCCGTTCATCCAATCAACTGCTCCCTGATAAAGTAAATGAAAATATGGAGTAAAAGATTTCACTTCATAAATTTAAATGCGAGAGTGAAATGGGAAACCTACCTTAAAATAGCTTGATTTGTTTCTCCTTGAATGCCACCAAGTTCGTATAGATTTGTCAATGGCTTCATCAACATACAATGGTTTGAAGTGGCCCATAACACAATCATATAACCTCTGCCGGGTAGTCATCAATGCAACCTGGAAAGTGGTTTTCCAGATGTGCTCACCCAACTCAAATGAATGTACTTTCCTAATTTGCGACAAAGCACAATGTCCTATAACTTCCGCTGACTGAGGTGGGCGCAGTTCATCAATAAATGCAATAGCGCTAGACTCATCCGAATGCATGGGCAATTTCTGAAAGGAGAGATGTAATGGATAATATCGTTCCATACTTTCCCTGCATGGATCTGGTGACAATTCATCAACTTCAGTACAAGTCACATCATCTATATGCATTGGCAATTTATGAAATGCAGACTTTGATAAATTTGTCATAGAAACTTCATGGTGGTGAACGACACTCTGGTTCAATGGTTGTCTTGCAACTTGAGCTGCACATTGACGATCATCTGATGATAGCACTTCTGAAACTTCATTAGCTTTAGAATCAAGTTCACTAATACGGTCGCGCTGAAGAGAAGCGTCCAGCTTAACCTGTAAAGGTTTTGGTAAATTTATCCAAAAAGAAAACAACATCCATAAGAGAAATAGAGGTGGAGATATAGAAAGATTCTAGTGAAGAGAGCATTTTACTGGTACCTCTATCACATGACTATTTTCTGGAAAATCAACTAATTTCTTCACTTCCTCATCTACAAGTCTTTCAAAGTATTGCACTAATGACATTTTTGCAGATGAATGCAGATCATTCAGTACATATTCCAGGATGAACTCCACGTCATCATAAGATGTACCAGAGCTCAACCGATTTCCGTTAGAAGACTTTTCTCTCTCGAAAGAGCACGAAGAAACTGATGGTGATTGTAATTGTACATCCACTTCCATTCTCACTGGTTCAAAACCTGGAGGACAATCTAACTCACAGCTAGAGAAGTCGTGTTCTTGTGTTCGCTGTCAAGCCATTAAACTGAACTTCAGAATGCTATGTGTACAAAAAATTCAAAACAAAATATACAACATTAATACGTACACAGTCAGCTGGTAGCTCTTCAACCTGCCCTACGCAGTCTGTGTATGGAATGCTTCGTTCAACAACATAATTAGGAGATGGCCAACGCTTCTTCTTTCTCCATGCAGATGAATACTCAGCTACAGGATCATAGATAATGGCATTCCACAGGACTTGTAAACAGGAATCATAGAGCATCCTGCAAACAACCATATATGCCGCAGAAAAATTCTCCAGGCTTCCTACTGATTTCATACTAGGAGGAGATCTAATTGTTTCAATGACAGTGTTACATACTTCTGGATCATCCCCAACAGCACTAAAGTCCTTCCTCTCATTACCATTTTCAGGCTGTCACATAATAGAATATAAGAGCTTTTACAGACTCTAATTTAAAATAAATAAGAACATGTTCAATGCATAGGAACTTACCAAGCTGCAATCTGACGAGGAGGATTTGAAGGACTTAATTACTTGTTCAACCTTATGATTCTTGTGAATTTTCTTGGTAGTAAGGGATTCGGATATTATGCAGCTGACAATCTCATCAAGTAAAACTTTACGGGCTGTTTTCATGATTCCAGAGTGAAGCTGCGAACAAACTTCTTCAGCAACCTCAGATATCAAGTTCGAAACTGAGCTACGCCCTTGGTCATTGGCATCACAAAGTCCAAGTCCAGCTGTTCTCCAAGTATTTAACAGTGATACCAAAGCCAAGGGTTTATAAATATTATCAGTGTGATATATCTGCAACAATTCACCAAGAGAGCAGCTCTCAGAAATTGCTCAACGGGAAAGAAGACCCAGAACAACAATTTACACAAATCGAAACGCATCACCAAATAAGTTTATATAAAACAAAAAGAAGTGAAATAAAACAAAATAAAAAATAAAAAAAGTTACAAACCACTGTATTAGAGTGGCTGACTACACTCAACGCATTTACACGTTATAGAACTCCACGGTGGTGTTTCCATCCCTTATCAATCTCATTTTCAGCTTTCCATTCCCAAAAAATAGTTAGTTTAGTTCTTTAAGCAGAACTTTCAGTTTTCACTCTTCCACAAAATCTTCAAAAACACATGATTTAACTCCACTCGACAAAAACTAACCCAACATACATTCTTTAATCCAATAAAACAAATCCAAACACATTTTCAAAACCTCCAACAGCTCTACATGTTCACCTAAGCATATGATAAAGAACTAATTCAGTGGTACAAATAACTCATCTCAATAAAATAACCCCTAACTTGCTTAAACGGAGAACATGTCATAATTCAAAATTTTATATATATTATTGTGAATCATCACCATTGTTGAATTGCGAAGATATCCATAGTGAGACCACGAGTAAAGCTCAGTAAGAGAGTGAGGCCCCCGTTTTCTCCCCTCTTCATCCTCATACAACCAACAAGAATCATCCTGCAACTGTAATTTCAATCAGACCAAGTTGAACTGGTAAAAACGCTATTTTGAAAACAATAGTAAGAAATATAACTTTACCTGTGGGAAGTTTGCAAAATCGATATCTTTTACATTATTTTTCAAGTAAACAAAGCCTGTGGCGACATGGCCAGGGAATTGCTTGAGGTAATTGAGGGGAACAGGATTGAGAAGATTTCCATCGAGGATTGGATACACGGGAATCTCGGGTGGTAAGAAACCAGTTTGCAAACCCTCGTACAATTGCTGATGAATGTAAGGGCCGCACATCTGACCGCTTTGATTGACGTACATCCATCCCGTCACATATCCATCGTATCCACTACCACTGCTATGCGGCACATCATCTACGACGGAACTGTTAGCATTAATTGCGGCGCTCATCGATGATAATTGTGAGAATTAATTACCTCAGATCACGTTTATGGAGGCAATACAAAGGAAATTGTGATCTGCAGGTTGCTTAGCCCTAGCTCTCACCCAATTTGCCGACTCATCTATCTATATCTATGTATTTGACCTTTCCAGGAAAAAGAAAATAGTAATATATTATGGAAGGTTAATTATGTATGTCGACTCATCTAGAGTGTATCGCACTTGTTTTATTTTATGATTTTTTTTTATTTTTTTTTTGGTAGTGATTTTATTTTATGATTGGTCACTTTCACTCCTGTCATTTTTAATGTATGGAAACAATTATAATATATCAATTTATGTAGGTTCCTCTCAGTCCAATACTATTGACTTTTCAATGGTTTAAGATTCAAAATATTTTATTTAAAATATTTTTACTTTATCAATAAAAAAAATTATTTTATATTTTTCTATATATATAATGATTTTGAAAATATTTTTTAATTGGTGATGAATATTTACAACCAGTTTGCAAACCCTCGTATTTTGCTGATGAATATTTACAACTAGTTTGTTTTTTATTTATCCCATATTTAAAATTGGTGGGTATATATTTATAATTGTCACTTGACAAATGTACAATATAATGTATAAAAGTAAAATAGAAATATGTGTATCATACACGTAAGATATTCAATATGATCGACTTTAAGGTGCGCAGTCAGATGATCTTGTCGACATCTCAGTATACATCTGGATAGTTCGACGAATCAATTTAAATGCGCTTGTCGACAATGTGAATGAATTTAAAATGTGTACGATTAATTGATCCCATTAACTACTTATGTATTTATGTTGTCGTTAACTGAAATCAAGGTGATATGTCTTCTCTATTCGGCATACAGAGGCAGCTATCTGCATGGGTCCCAAAAGTGTCATATATTTATTGATAATGCGTATACTTGAGAAAAATAGCAACAACTTCATTTTAGTTGATTTTTTAGGAGCGGAAAAATTTAATGGAATTGAAAGCGTATCGAAAATCAAGATGCATACTAGTTTTACACATATACCAGCATAATTCTTGTGATGCACAACTTTAAGGTAGTCTTTTTAATGCATGATAAAGAATATCTATCTTTTAAGAATATAGTAATTTCAAATAACATACATTCATAGTGATTTCAATTGTCAACATTAATCAAATGAATGGTGACATATTTGCCTAAATTAAGGAAATCTTCTTTGACCTTTAACGATAATCTGAATCATGTTTTTGATTATATAATATGTAAAAGAATTATAACAATAATAAAAGAAATTGAATTTATATAAACATATGACTATAATTTCCATAAGATATTATTTTTTTATAAAATAATATGGTCAGAGTTTATTTACAATTTGTGGATATTTATTTTTAATAGTCATTTGATAAAGGTACAATATACTGTTGTATAAAAGTACAATAGAAATATTTGTATCATACACGGATTATATTCAATACGATGGACTTTAAGGTGCGCAGCCAGATGATCTTGTCGACATCTTATTGTACGTATGGGTAGTTGGACGAATCAGTTTGAATGCGCTTGTCGAGGTGAACGGATTTCAAAATGAAGGTGTTAGCGGGAACAAATGTGTTACAATTGGCTGATCCCATTAACTATCTTTGTTGCGTTAATTGAAATCAAGATGAGATGTCTTAGCTATCGGCTCACGGAATCAGCTATCTGCATGTGTCCCAAAGTGTCATATATTTATTGGTAACGCGTATACTTGAGAAAACGAGCATCAACTCCATTTTAGTTGATATTTTAGGAGCGGGAAAATTTGATGAAATTGAAAGAGTATCGAAAATCAATATGCATGCCAGTTTTATACATATACCTGCATAATTGGACAAATCGGTTTAAATGCGCTTGTCGACAATGTGGATGAATTTAAAAATGAAGGTATTAGCAAGAATAAACGTGTTACGAATTAGCTGAACCCATTAACTACTTTTGTTGTCGTTAACTGAAATCAAGGTGAGATGTCTTTTTATTCGGCATACGGAGTCAGCTGCATGTTTCCCAAAGTGTCATCTATTTATTGGTAATTCATATACTTGGGAAAAAGATCATCAACTCCATTTTAGTTGATTTTTTAGGAGTTGGAAAGTTTGATGAAATTGAAAGAGTATCGAAAATCAAGATGCATGCCAGTTTGAAACATATACCAGCATAATTCTTGTGATATGCTCTACTTTAAGTAGCGTACTTAATGCATGATAAAATACAAGTTTTTCGTTTATACTTATATATCTATCTTTTAAGATAAATATAGTGACTTCACGTAACATACGCTGATATTGATTTCAATTGTCAACATTGAACAAATGAATGGTGACATTTTTGCTTAAATTAAAGAAATCTTCTTCGACCATTGATGACAATCTGCTAAGTTGAATTATGTCTTTGATTATATAATATTAAAAAGACATTATAGCAATATTAAAAAGAAATTGAATTTCTATAAACACATGACTATAATTTTCATAAGAAACTATTTTGTTGTAAAATACTATGGTCAGGATTTATTTACAATTGGTGGGTATTTATTTTAATCGTCATTTAACAAAGTACAATATAATGTTGAATAAATGTACAATAGAAATATTTGTATCATACACGTAAGATATTCAGTACAATAGAATTTAAGGTGCGCATCCAGAAGATATTGTTGACATCTCATTTTACGTCTGGATAGTTGGACGAATCAGTTTGAATGCGTTTGCCGACAAGGTGAATAGATTTGAGAATGAAGGTGTTAGCGGGAATAAATGTGTTACAATTGATTGATCTCATTAATTACCTTTGTTGTTGTAACTGAAATCAAGGTGAGATGTCTTCTTATTCGGCACACGGAGGTAGCTATCTGAATGTGTCCCACATTGTCATCTATTTATTGGTAATGCGTATAATTGAGAAAAAGAGCATCAACTCCATTTTAGTTGATTTTTTAGAAGCAAGAAAGTTTATTGAAATTGAAAACGTATCGAAAATCAAGATCATGCCAATTTTATACAAGAAGAAGACATATCACAAGAATTATGCTGGTATACATGTATAAAACTGGCATGATATGCTCAACTTTAAGTAGTGTATAAAATTGGCATGATATGCATTAAAAACACTGCCTTAAATATACACTGCCTTAAAGTTGTGCATATCACAAGAATTATGCTGGTAAATGTATAAAACTGGCATGCATCTTGATTTTCGATATGCTTTCAATTTTATCAAATATTCGCATTCCTAAAATATCAATTAAAATGGAGTTGATGCTCTTCTTCTCAAGTATATGAATTACCAATAAATAGATGACACTTTAGGACAATATATCTACCTCAGAGAAGACATCTCACCTTGATTTCAGTTAACGATAACAAAAGTAGGTAATGAGATCAGCCAATCGTAACACATTTATTCCATTTAATACCTTCATTTTGAAATCCATTCACCTAGTTGGCAAGCGCATTCAATCTGATTTGTCCAACTATCCAGACGTACAATGAGATGTCAACAAGATCATCTGGATGCGCACCTTAAAGTCCATCTTATTGAATATCTTGCGTGTATGATACAAATATTTTTATTGTACTTTTATACAACATTATATTGTACCTTTATCAAATGTCTAATATAAATAAATACCCACCAATTGTAAATAAACCCTGACCATATTATGCCAATCGTAACACATTTATTCCCGCTAATACCTTCATTTTTTAATCCATTCACCTAGTTGGCAAGCGCATTCAAACTGATTTGTCCAACTATCCAGACGTACAATGAGATGTCGACAAGATCATCTGGCTGCGCATCTTAAAGTCCATCGTGTGACGGCCCGACTCCGCCGGTCCGTCGGATAACGGTCGAATTTTCTTTTTATTATTTTGAAAAAGAGTTAAAATATCGAAACATTTTAAAAGAAACGATAAATTAAAATCGAGAATTAAAGGTTTTAAGCGGAAGCGGTTTAACACGAAATAAGAACAATTTTGATTACTAAATTTAATGCGGAAGTAATTAAAATAAATTTTAACGGATGACATGACTTAGTGAAACAACGTGTGGGACTAAAAAGAAATACAAGAAGATTAAGATTAATATTAGATAAAATTTAAAATCATTTTAGATAGATATTCCCATTTTACAAAATTAGCTAAAATACCAAGATATTTAACAAGATATAATAAAAATGAACTTAAACATTATAGGAGATTTAAACCATGAGTTCAAACGAAAATCTTAAAATCAAATAAGAATTTAAACAAAAGTTTAATTACTCTCTGGAACTAGGGTGGGACCGCAACCGTGATGACCTAACCGCAACATGAACTATCGGTTACCCCCAAACACCTGTAGCTGAAAAGATCGAAACATGGAATGCATAAGTTGATCGTTCAACTTAGTGAGGCTGTAGTGCACATGTGCGTTGATGTAACATAATATACATGAGCATATACAACAGTACAGTAAATGAACATATGCTATAATAATTAAAGCACGTTAAACAAGTAACCAACATTTGTTGATGCCGTCCTCCTCTTACCCTCCAATCCACAGTCAGGAAAACCACCACCGAACACTCCAAGTAAGGTGCGACCTTACATAACAGTGCGCATTGACGTCAAATGCCAGGAGTTTGACATTCACTCCCCAAGTGTAACCTCCACACTTGACTCGTGAAGCGGGTCTACGGTGGATCAAGGTAACCCTCCAGCCCTTACCTTTCGGGTTAACCACGATTCCGCACACCAAAATAGGGGCCCACATAGTAACAGTAAATAGTACAATACAGTAACAGTAACAGTTCAGTAACAGGAAATCGGTAAACAACTCAATAACGGTTCAACATACAATATCAATGACTCATAAGCACATAGACATAAACAATAATTCAACGTGTAATTTGTCCTAGCAGCCAAGTTCTTTATGTTATCATACATCACATGCTTGTTCGTTTAGTAACTAAGTTACAGTTATGACTCGACCTACTAGCACATTTAGACTTACACACAAGTAACACATATCACTCACCTGAGGAGCTTATTACGGCGATCAGAATTCCACAATGAAGTGTATCCGAAACCTGAGCAAATACGTATACGACTAAGAATGTATCTAACAACCTTACTAAAACGTAACTAATGAAAATCCTACACAAGGATTTCCTAAACTAACATATCACACAAAAGTGCTTAAAACTTATGACATCGACTTCAATTAAGAGATATTATTTTCAAAACTCAAATTACTAATTTCATAAAACAGTGCCAAAACAGCAAAAATTTCACCTTCATTTTCCAGATTTACAAAACAGTCCCTAAAATTTTAAAAATATCCATTTTTGCAAAAATTTGCAACAAACTTTAAATCAAAAGATTTTTAACTAAACTCATATCGAAAATCAAATAAAAGTATTAAGTATCTTGTTACTTCAAAATTCAAATTTATGAAAATCCCACAAGTTTAAAACTTTCAAAAATACCCTCATAGATTTGAAAACTTAATAAAACCAATTTTCTTGAAAATTAATTCAACATTCACGCATTTAAGCAATATTTAAAAATAATCAATTAAGTTTTAATAACTTTTCACAAACTAACAATGAGAAACAAAAGTTCTTTCATTATAAATTTTCTTAGGAAATTATTCAAATTTTCAATCTTAAAACACAAGTTATCAAAGCACTACTTCAAATCAATTTAATCAGAAGTTTATAAAAGTAACGATGTAACAACAGCGACCAAACAGCACATTTACCCCCTTATTTTCAGATTTACAAAAATAACCCCAAGTGTATTAAAAACATTTTTACAAAATATCGAAACAAACTTTAAAACAAATACTTTTCAAGTAAACATAACCAAATATCAAACAAAAATAGATTTTCAGTCCATTAGACTCTCAAAATTTTCGCATCCCTAACCCTTGAACTTTTAAAATCTTTAAAAAATACCCCCAAAGTTTCAAAAATTATAAACAATAACTTTCTTACAAAAATAAATCAAGATCCAAATATCTAATAAACATTTATTTAAACCAAGCAAAACTACCCCATCCTAATAGCTAAAATCGAGTTAATCGAGATACATGCATAACATAGTACGAACTAAAACTAAACTCTAAAGCCAAAAATTAACCACAATGTAATTAATACACTATAACCTTTAGGCTCAAGGAACTACCTAACGAACTCAAATCGAGAAATGAAGACCGAAAATGGAATACCCATTCCGAGATGAAATCGCTGACCGGAGCAGCCCCCGTTGACCGACTGTTGATCGCCGTTGATCGGCACCGGAAAATGAGCCGAACCCACCATTCCGCTCTCCTCTAAGCCTAGAACACCGTGGTGAAACTCGATTGTCGAAGAAATGACCAAAAAAGGGACATGCAAGGAAACCCACTTAAAATCGCCATTTCCTCTTCTAATTTCCGCCGGAAAACACCTTCTATTCCTTCAATTACCACCACCGTTGCGTTCCTCTCGTCGAGTAGATCAATTTTGACTACTCATTTACTTGAGTTGGTTAAGAAATGAAGAAGTTACAAATAAAATAAGGAAGGAGAGTTTTGTGTGTGAAAACACACGTTTTAGTGTGTGTAAATGTAGGAGAAGAAGTGAATGAGGGAAATTGGTGGACTTTAATTCATATTTAATGGGTGTTTTGCATTTAACACCCTAAAAAAATGGGTAGTACATTTTAGTTCTCAAAGTCTTGGGACAATACATCAATTCCTCTTTTTATTTTATTCTTGCATTTAAATCCTCAAAATAACACAAGAGTGAGTATTTATAATTCATAATTTGCACAACAATAATATTCAAGTGAATATTAATTTAAAGCACTTCAAATTTAAAAATATGCTCACTCGTTGAATTTTTTAACAATATAGATATGAATTTAATTTCAATTATTAAATCTACATAATTAAAATTATCAATTTCAAGTAAATTAAAATTATAGGAAAGAAAATTCATAAATGAATTTTTCGGGGTTTTACACATCGTATTGAATATCTTGCGTGTATGATACAAATATTTCTATTGTAATTTTATACAACATTATACTGTACCTTTATCAAATGTCTATTATAAATAAATACCCACCAATTGTAAATAAACCCTGACCATAATATTTTCTAAAAAATTAATTTCTTATGGAATTTATAGTCATATGTTTATAGAAATTCAATTTCTTTTTAAAATTGTTATAAATTTTTTTTAATATTAAATATTCAAAGACTCAAGTGAGCATCTGTCGTCAAAAATCGAAGAAGATTTCCTTAATTTAAGCAAAAATGTCACCATTCATTTTATTAATGTTGTCAAATGAAATCACTATGAGCTTATGTTATGTGAAATCACTATATTTATCTTAAGAGATAGATATATAAATATAAACAAAAAAGTTGTATTTTAGCACGCATTAAAAACACTACCTTAAGGTTGTGCATATCACAAGAATTATGCAGGTATATATAAAACTGGCATGCATATTGATTTTCGATACTCTTTCAATTTCATCAAATTTTCCCGCTCCTAAAATATCAACTAAAATGGAGTTGATGCTCGTTTTCTCAAGTATACGCATTACCAATAAATAAATGACACTTTGGGACACATGCAGATAGCTGACTTCGTGAGCCGAATAGCTAAGACATCTCACCTTGATTTCAATTAACGATGACAAAAGTAGTTAATGGGATCAGCCAATCGTAACACATTTATTCCCGCTAACACCTTCATTTTGAAATCCGTTCACCTCGACAAGCGCATTCAAACTGATTTGTCCAACTACCGAGACGTACAATGAGATGTCGACAAGATCATCTGGCTACGCACCTTAAAGTCCATCGTATTAAGTATATTCCGTGTATGATACAAATATTTCTATTGTACTTTTATACACCATTATATTGTAACTTTGACAAATGACTATTATAAATAAATATCCACAAATTGTAAATAAACTTTAACCATATTTTTTTATAAAAAATTAATATCTTATGGAAATTATAGTCATATGTTTATATAAATTCAATTTCTTTTACTATTGTAATAATTCTTTTAAATATTATATAATCAGAAACATGATTCAAGTGAGCAGATTGTCGTTAAAGGTCGAAGAAGATTTCCTAAATTTAAGCAAATATGTCACCATTCATTTGATTAGTATTGACAATTGAAATCACTATGAATGTATGTTATTTGAAATCACTATATTTATCTCGATTAAAAAAAATCACTATATTTATCTTAAAAGATAGATATAATAGCATAATGAAAAAGTTGTTCTTTATCATGCATTAAAAAGAATACCTTAAAGTTGTGTATATCACAAGAATTATGCTAGTATATGTGTAAAACTAGTATGCATCTTGATTTTCGATTGAAATCACTTTGAGTTTATGTTATGTGAAATCACTATATTTATCTTAAAAGATAGATATATATTTTATCATGCTTTAAAAATACTACCTTAAAGTTGCGCAAATCACAAGAATTATGCTGGTATATGTATAAAATTGTCATGCATCTTGATTTTTTATACGATTTCAATTTCATTTAATTTTCCCGCTCCTATAGTATAAAATAATAAAAATACTTATAAATATTTAAAAACTAAAATTTCATTGTCTTTTCTTATTGAAAATTCCAATTATTAATTGAGTATTTTGTTTACTTTTTTCCTTCACTATTAAATGGGTATTTAAATAGTATTTTAAAATTTTGTAAAAGAACTTATTGATTTCTTTAATGAAAAGTTTATATGTAATTTTTATTAGTTCAATTATTTATACTTATTGAAACTTTAATACATTGAACTTTTTAGGGGTAACTATGGAGTTATCAATTTTTGATTTAGTCAAATTGTCAAATTTGTAGTTTGGGGGGGGGGGGGGGGGGGGGGGTGTGTAAACATGCAATAATCCATTTTAAAATTGTAAAAGGACTTGTAGTGGTAAAATAAATGTTAAGAGGGATAAATGTGAATATAGTATAAAACGAGATGAAAATGCCCTTGAAGTCATGCATGTGCATGACACGTGAGGTCGTCTTTGTCGTGTGATTGCCAGAAAAACCACAAGTAAAACAAGATATTGATAAGAGGGACACATCTGCTATAAAAATATTATCGGGGTTGAAACTGCATATATTGTACCATAAGGAGGACAAAATATGTGATTCACTCTTCTATGGAATTATCCAAAATTTCTTAATTTAGAATTTTGTAAATAAGTAAGAAAATATCTAGAATTACAAACAATGTCTGATTTTTTTTATTCCTTTTTGGTTTCGGTAATACCTATAGTTTTATCTAATCAAATCGGAAACACCAAAAATGTAGTACTTACTAATTTTATTTTTATTTCTATTGAAGCCGTTAACAACTTTTTTAACCATTGAAATAAATGTCATCTACTTCAAATCAAATTGTATTTCTCCTTGTCACTAAAAGTCTAGCCCCATTCTCCTATTTCTCACTTCGCCGAAGTTTGTACAATCGCACGTTCGTCCGTCGTTCATCTCTTGACATGGATTCATCTTGCCTAATTAATTAAGGATAACAATTTTATAATACCATTAATTTACAAGGAATTTACGAAAAGACCCAAAACTACACTTTTCAAATTTTTTTTGAGTACCAAACCAACCAAATAGTTCCGTAAAATACCAAACGGGGCTAAACATTTTGGTTTGACATATTGTACAATTCTAAAATTATCAAACCAATCTAGACACCAAAAATCAATACGATTTTACCGAACAATCGACCCTAGTTGAAGATCCACTCTTGTAACATACTTGAGAGTAAAAATATTATTTTTTCTACATTACATTTATTTATTGATTTTGACTAGTAAAATATGACTCAATACATATACGTTCATTAATCATATAATTATATTCACAATACTTGTAGTATTTCCTTTTGTTGAAAGAAGAATTTGAAAGTAAATGTTATAAAAACATGTTTCAATTGAATTTAAAATAGAAAAATTAAATTGATTTGTCATTTTATGTGTCCGTAATAAATATGTCGAGAGAAAAAAGATTTAAGTATTTAATATAACTTCTACATTTTTAAAAGTAAATAAAATAATTTTTTTTTTTAAAGTAGGTATATGTGGCCCCTTTTTTAAGTATGCCCTGATGGTCTATATATTTTCTAACTGTCATGCACAAATAGAAAAGAAATAAAACTACATACCATGACATACCCAATATAACATTTATCACGATTTGCTATGCTATAATTCTCTTGGATAAATTACACAAAAACATAACAAACTAGAATGACAATAGTAACAAAGTTCTGCATGACCACAATCAAGAAATGATATACAATACTTCATCAATTACAAGAAAAATACATACCGACATACACTACACTTAAGTGCTCCAAATTTCCATCTATGCATATGCTTATGGATGTTTCTGAGCACCAGGTGGTGCAGTTGGCATTGGGAAGTTGAACTGAGATCCAACGGACTGGGGAGCCTCCACGTACGGACTCTGTAAAGCCAGTCAATATCAATATCATTAGGACAAAAGAAATACAGAATGATTGTGAACGTGGCTTCATTTGTATTGAAGGATCTGGAGCTAAGTTTTTCAATCCATATTAACAAATCAATGGAAATATTTGGAACAGCTTTTATTTTCTATGATTTTAAATCCTTGAGCGACCATTTTTGTAACATTTTTAACCAAATGTAGAATTTAAATCCATCCAACATTGGAGTCATTTGAATCCCTTTATCCAAATCTTTTATCAAGTTCAATGAAGCCTCATCGAATGCTGAATGCAAAGTCGATTTTTAAGGAGAAGTTTTTTCACTTTTGACAAGTATTTTTGGTTAATTAAGTAGGGCTTTCCTAGGAGGAGGGGGTTTGTACTTTCTAAGTTATACCTGGGATGCATGTGTGTCAGAGACATCTTTGTTATCGGCAGATCTTGTTGATGTGTTCAAAGGAGGAGCATTGTTGATTGGATCACTTCCACTCAATTTGCCCAGTGGGTCATTTGGCATATTTTCAGCATCGTTTCCATTAGCTGATTTCACCCTCTGAAGCAAAAAGAGAATAAACCCAACATATTAACAATAAAATATGTGGCGAAACTAAAGAAAATTTAGAGTGCCAGCCTTACTTGGAAAATTTTGCCTAGAGTTTTCAAACCCTTTGCGCGCAGACGGAGTTCCTCTTTCTTTACATTATTGTCTTGTAGAACCTAAGAACATTAATACATCACAATTAACAAATCATAATGGAAAAAGAAAAAGAAAAACACAAATAACACAAAGCTTGAACTCCTGAACAACCATCTGGCAAACACGGGAAAGGGTGGCTTCAATATCTGCTACATTGAGCTTCCAAAGAGAATCAGTCATTAACTTTTTGTGTGATTGCATGTATTCCTCTAGTTCTTCCTCTGTGTAATTTCCTTCAGCATTTAGTTGTTTTTTCATATCTTCTTGCAGCTGGAATAAAGCGATAGCACCTGCAACAGCGGATGAGTGTTGCTGAGAAACATAATCGAGAAGAGCACCACACAAGAGCAACTCCGAAGTACATCCGACGGGGTCCTATATCCGAAGTACAAATCTTCAACATTTTTTAATTTTGAGAAAATAGTTTCATAGTGCTCAAACTATTGCAATTGTACCATTTGGTCCTACATTTTCAAGAGGCGGTGAATGGGTATTCTGATTTTTCTTTTCTTCATATAGGTCAGTGTTTTTGACATTGACTGCTTGTTCACCACAACCTCAAATCCTTGGATTCTATAACTTTGTCTTCTTTACTTGGTCACATCAATGTAAAACCATATATAATTCATTTCAAACCCTCAAATATATAGGAGTACTAAATAGTAAATGATAAGGTGAAAAATGTGGAGGTGTGAATTGAATGCATTATAGGAAATAAAGTCACGTTTCATCTGGAAATGATATTGAACCAACCAAAACAATTACTTGTAAAAAATCTTCAATATCAAAGCCAACCTGTTGCAGCAGTTACTTGGGATTTGATGAAATGTCCTTTATTTCTGAACCACTCAGCAACGAATGGCACACCCAAGAGCATCACCTTCTTTCCAAGCTCTTTTGCTGCCTGCCTTGCATATATGTAGCCAATGGTACTCAGCATATCCACACCATAGGCTGCGGTAGAGCACAAGTCAATATGAAAACTACATATTTAACAATTGCAGCACTAGGTGAATGAAGAAATAAAATTTTAAGTAGATATGAATTTGATAATTTTCATGGAAAAGAGGAGAGGAAAGGACAATCCCTGATCCTTGTACCAACATTTTGTCTAAACTGATTAACTTACCTTTGAGATTTAGAAATTAAGTTATGCGAAAAGATGTTATAACTGTAGTCCTTGCTTATATAATAATATGTGTGTGATGTCTGTTAGCGCCATAGTTTTTAGGAACTAGAACTACTCCCGAGGAAATTTTGCTGCATCAGTTCTTCTGATAAAAGCGCATTTATAAACTATTTTGGACATTTAAACAAGTGTCCCTTCTCCCAAAAGAGCAAAAAGGAAATGTCTCACAGTTAACATGGAAGCTACAACGAGAATAAATCAAAACAAAGATTAGAGAGAAATTGTGTGGTTCCCTTTTTAAAAGTCTTAACAGGGAGAACAACAAAATGTATTAAGTTTTAACTGAAGATGTTATAAGATCGAATTGATGATATTTTACCAGCATTGGAAAGTTTTGACACTTCAGCTTCAGCATAATGAATAAACTCTTCTTTATTTCCTTGGACATACACATTGAGCCGATCTTTGAGTATACGAGCAAGTTTCTCTTCCCTTTCTTTCTGTACAGTCTAAAATTGCAAGCAAGAAAGTCCTTCGTCAACGAAATACATATGATAAAGATGACGATTTATATAGTATTCAAGATTTCTAGAAGACCAGAATGACATGTTATTCTCTGTAATTTGACTTTGTAGTTCCATTTAATATACTATTCATTAGCCAACATCTTTGGCATTCAATTTGAACCTGGTTTCATATGCTGTTTTCCACATTAGTCTCACATTAATATGCATACTCAACCGTTCATACAAGAAAGGATCTCATCGCCTGAAGATTTTAACAATGGAATTAAGTAGAAGTTCTTGATCATTCTCAAGTATGAATGAAGATATATTCTTGACTGGATGTAGTTTTTCAGGTGGTATGGAAGGAAGCGAACTGCAAATTGTCTGGTGTATTGAAGAGGATTAAACAGATACAGAATCAGTATCGGTCAACAAAGAACTAGGCTAGAGGAAAAGCAGGCCATAATGCTATTCCAAATTTCCAATCACAAGCAAAGAGAAACATTTTGAACTAGAATTTGTTTCCATAAACTCTTTTTTACATCGGATGAAGATGGATATAGTTACAAGGTCTAGATAAAAAATATGAGCAACTGATCCCCTTTAAAGAAGCTGCACTTATGCTGAACAGGTTTAGTAATATGCTAAACTAATATGCATACCCATACTAGTATCATAAATTCCAGATTTCGCTATTATTCTTTAAGCTCTAAAATTCGTAATTCATTGTATTGTAGTTGAGAAATAAACGAAACTTAGCTGTCGAAAGAACAACCATATGAACCTAGAAATTAGACAAGGAAATATCTAGAACTATAGTATATGGTTTTAGGCTTCTACTATATCATAACCATATGCTCTACAAGTCTCACATTCAAATTATCCGATCCTTATACTCGATTAACCATGACTAGTGAAATGATTCAGGCACATGTGAAAGCTAGTTTAAAAACAATGAAGTATGAAATTTTACCCGCATTTTTTCCTGCAACTTTTTGGTATCAAATTCTTCACCCTCTGTGAAAACATCGGAAGCCATAGATGCCATTGCAAGCTGACCAATGTATTCCTCAAAAAGCTCACTTCCAAAAAGCATCGCAAAGATTGCTGCAGGATCAATAATTGCTTCTCTGAAAGGAATTAAGGACAATACAATACATTTTCAAAATTATTAACAGAATCTCATGATCATGCAAAATCTAGAGAGGATAAAATTAATAGACAGACGTTGAAATTCCTGACTTCCCATGAGCATCATAAGTTTGTCTTTGCGCTGGATCACTCAACACTTGGTAAGCCTCACCCAAAATCTGATATCAAACGGGAGATACTTCATTGAAATGCAAAAGACAATTGCAACTCTCAGCATAAATCAAACAGAAATATAATGTAAAAGAAACCATCTAGTCCATCGCTCTCCCATCTCCAGTAAGATTTTTCATATGTTTATAACATGTTTACTGAGATTGCCCCAGTGTGTACAGAACAATCAAATGTTTAACAAAACCTATGAATTTCTCATTAATTTTTTCTTATTACAGAAAATACTAGGCACTCTTCTAAATGTTGTAATATTTAAACATATATTTTAACAAATATCACAACTAGGTTATGCTACCTCAACATTAATAAATCTATTTCAATACTTCTCCTCAAGTTACATTGAATTCCTTTTTCAGAAATGGTAAAATAAATTAGTTAAGATATCTTCCGACAACAAATTTATGTAAGCTATTATAAAAATCAGTAATTTAATGTATGATTAAAAAATAGAACACTTAAATTACTAGATCCTATTGTTCAGCACCTTTGACTATATATTTCTAGCATGGTATTTATGAACTAGATATCAGCACTTAGCTTTTCATAATTTATTGTAGATCTACACAAAATGGCCGCCTTTTAATGAACTACTTCTGTAAGAAAATATTATGGTTGACTACTTCTGAAAAAACTTCTCGTTTTCATTAACTTAAATATAAAATAAAAAGTAAATGCATAGAAAGTAGTTACAAGTTTAGCATTTAAATTATAACTTTGTTTAGAAAAGTACCAATTACTTAACAAGTTGACTGATTATATGTTAGCTTTGTGAGAAGTGAAATTTAACAGTTTTATGGATGTAACAACATAAATCGGAAACGCATGCATATATGTTCTCACTCAAACTTAGCTTTTAATAAATTGTCAACTCAAGAAAACCTACTCTCTGAAAAGTTGAAAGTTAGTGTTATTTTATTATTAAAAAAGTCTCCATCTCCTAAACCTAATTTCCAATTTCTGCACGAAGTTCACTTGCAATCTTAATTGAAAGAAACACGCAAGATATTTTGTTTATTATAATACAATTTGTACAAAATTACAAAAGAAAATGCTAAAAAGTGGAAGATTCACCTGAAAATTTTGCGCTGCCAAAGGATCATTTGGATTTTTATCTGGATGAACCTGTCTAGCCTGCAAGATTGCTTATATCAGGCATAACAATCCTAAAAACTAAATCTGCTCATGTTTAGGAATAGAAGAAGTATGTGATTCTCTCAATTTCTTAGAACTATAATATTCTAAACATGGAAAAATAAAAAATAAATATTAAATATTAAAAGATATCAGTTCAATCCGAAGGAAAAAAGCTGCATATAAATTAACTTGTACTTATGATACTTCTCTATGATCCTCTTGAGTCAATTTCACCTGCTATACATTCCGGTAGACCACATCATATTTCTCTTTCCCAGCGTTAGATTAATAGTGAAGTAGCTCAGTTAAAGTGCCATGTATGATGTTTCGATAGATAGCCTCTTCTAGAAAACCAAACCCATGATATAAAATATTGGAGTAGACAAGACAAGAATAAAGTTACAAACAAAAATTCTACAATGTTGAGCCACCTTGTCTCTACTAGAACTCCTCTTTCGTTGTCAAATATATCATTCTCTCTATTTTCATGCTTTACAAAACTCTCAAACATCACAAGTTCATTCTTTCACTTAACTTTATTGCCAATTTGTTTCTTCCCCTCCCCTTTTCCCTCCCACTTTTCCCTCTCAATAAAATGCATAAGCATCATCGTGCACAAACATGAAGGAATTAAGTTTTTTAAAACACTATTCCAAATAGGATTCCCAATTTAAAACCCTTCCTACTTTCCAAAGCATAGTTAAAGCTTAAGCACCAGGCCAGATTTTCATCGAATTAGTTAACCAACCCCAAATACATCCCATCAAAAGCAAGATTTTACATTCAGATCATTTCACAAAGATCTCCATATGGCGATCATAACTAAATTAGTATCCAACTTTGATATCTAAATTCCGCCTCCTAGATTAATAGATACAATGCATAAGAAACCATGCTGAAAACTTCCGTGTGCAGCTACAAAATCAAAGCATCACAAATTGTTTCAACTGAAGTTCCCTAAACCCCACACTTTCTCAAAAACAGAAAGAACATTGATATAGGAAGTCATAATTCTCAAATTAATTTCATTTCATACCTTAACATAATAAGCTTTTTTAATCTCGGACTCTGTAGCCGTGGGGCTCACACCCAGCACATCGTAGTATTCTGTTTCCTTCACCATTGATGATCTCAAAAGGAATTCTTACCCTAGCTGAAGAACAAATAGAAAAATTGGATCAGATTACGAAATGAGGTGAAAATAATTACGAAATATAACAAAATTCGTAAAATTAACTAACTTTCCCCTAAAAGAACACCAATTGAGATTTCAGTGAAACGAAATGGCAATAAATTAAATTTTTTTTTCTGGAACGGAATAATGAATTAGATTCGAAAGGGGATAATAGGCATAAATAATAAGCTGAAATTTGAAGTGACAATAAATAAATCTAAAATATGCGGCACCAAATTTAAGAATTGCTCGATGAATTAATTTACGAAATTTTGAGGGAAATTATGACGATTTGCTCGAGCATAGCATCTAATTTCATTAATGGTGATAGATAGAAATATCAAATATGTGATGTACTGTGTTTAGCCCCACCTCGCGTTGACTGAAGGAAAAGGAAAAAAGGAAAGTTAGTCGATATGGATTTGAGTTGATTAGATTTAGTTTGATTTTGTATTAAAAAAAAAATTGAATTAAAATGGTTTCAATGAATACATCTTGAATTGAATTTATATGGTAGAGTTTTAGAGTTTTAAAATTTTAAATATAATTTGAATTGTGTTTGGATGTATGAGTTTGAGAGTTGAAATAAGTGATAAAATTCACATATTGAGATATTTTTAAGAGAGAAAAATACATAGCATATGTTAAATCAATTATTTTTATAAAGTCTGTGAAATTAATATTTTATTTATAGGTTGCAAAAACGAGAAACTGAACCAAAATCAATTCAAATGGAGCCCTAGAATTTGAATGAATTTTCATTAGGAAATTTGGTTCAAAGAATTGTTTGAATTTTTTTTTTTGGTTTTCCAATTGTATTCAAGTTTTAAATCTGATTGAATCTCTTTTAAAACACGTCGGAAAAATTAAATGAAAACCTCTCCGAAGTCCGTACAAGGATTAACCATGTTTCTGAATAGTTATTGATGAAGATCAATGAAAATTTTGAGAATTCAAGATTCCAAATACATGATAAAAAAAATTGAAAAAAAAATACACTTTTTTCTTTTTCTTTTGAAAGAGCGTTTTTACTCTTCTTTTTAATTCAAAGAGAACTTGGGTTCGCTACATTGTAGTGGTTAGAATTATAATAAAATAAATGTGAGTGAATTACTAAATTGTTATAGGTGACTTATTATCAAATTTATTTCGGTTATAGGATGCTTTATTTTTCAAAAACATTTAGTTTACTTGTTTTGGTTTATAATGTTATTAATAGGCTCCTTGAGCTAAAGTCATTAGACACTTTTCCCTCATATTCTTATATATTCATATTATTTTAGTGACTTGATCCAACAATAATTCTTTTAAATCTACAAAAGGTTTAACACAATGTGACCCCACATCACCCACCCTCTTTCTCTTAGATGCTAAGTTTACATCATTTGGCCTAAACAAGCTTTTCAAAGCCCTATCAAATCTTATCCACATAGTATTCACAAAGGAACTAGATTGCCTATTGGCTATTGATAAATCTCAACACTAGATTTATACAACAAATTACCGTTACTATACAGTGCACCTCTTTTCAAATTTCACATAAATTGTTATTTTTTAGCCCCTAATTTCTGATTAATTTCACATGACTCTTACGTTTGGAAGAAATTGTGTAAAGTAGGCAATGGAGTTGATAATCACCCATTCTAGGCCATAAACAGTGGTCAATCTTCCGATGTGGATGATTTCTGGTGGATCTGGACTGGGTGGATCCAAATGTATCGAGTAAATTTGAGTCTGAAAAACAAAAATAAACTAGATTATCTAGGATGGAGGTGATTTCGGCTAAACTTTTTCGATGTTGAAGTCTGCACAATCTCAAATTAAAAGCAAAGAGGGATATGATTTCTTGAATTTGAATAAGGGTTCATTGAATGAATGTACCTGAGAATTATACCGCACAGATAATTATGAGACTCGTGTGGTATTGTTTCCTCATAGGACACTTGGAATTCTTTGGGTCTATATGGTTGGGTTTTAGCCTAGTCACACGAGTTTGTGAGACCAAGTCAAAATCTCTCCAAATGCGTTTTCTTCAAACAAATGAAATTCATCACAAACATATTCAAAAACTAACATAGAAACTCTTGAGAATTTTTTTTCCTAAATAGGCTTCCTGGCAAAAATAATTCCAAAAATGTCTTTGTTGCCAAACTATTTGCCAGAATGTATCTTTTGACTAAACTCGCAGTTGACAACTGTGAATTTAACGTAAACTCGCATTTGCCAACTGCGATTTTACTTACAATTTAAAAAAAAAAAAAACCCGCATGGTTTAAGGATTAATTAATTACGCGACTGTTAATAATCAAATCGAAACTCCGTTTCCTTTAAAAAATCATCCCTTTTTATGAAAACAGACGGCGGCGTTTTGCAGCACCTCCACTTCTCCGACTATCTCTCTCTCGATCAGGTTTTAAAATTGTGGGTTCTTTTTTTGATAATTAAACTTGTGGGTTCAAATGGATTGTGGTGACTTGGTTCAAACTTGTGGGTTCTCCGGCTATCTTTTTTTAACCACAGTCCATTTAACCCACAAGTTTAATTATCAAAAGAAGAACCCCTAATTTTAAAACCTGATCGAGAGAGAGAGAGAGAGAGAGAGAGAGAGAGAGAGAGAGAGAGAGAGAGAGAGTAGGAGAGGTGGAGGGGCAACAAAACGTCGTCTTCTGTTTTTGAGAAGAAGGGATTGATTTTTGAAATCTGAAAACGGAGGGTTTAAAATGGGTCCTTTAAAACTCGCAGTTGGCAACTACGAGTTTAAGTAGCAGTTGCCAAGTGTGCGTTTCGGTTTGATTAATTAACTGTCGCGTAATTATTTTATCCTTAAAACAAGCGGGTTTTTTTTTTTTTTTTTTTTTCAAATTTTAAGTAAACTCGCAGTTGAACTGCGAGTTTACCTTAAATTCGCAGTTCTCAGATGCGAGTTTAGTCAAAAGGTACATTCTGGGAAATAGTTTGGTAACAAAGACATTTACGAAATTATTTTTGCCACGAAGCCTATTTAGGAAAAAACATTAAACTCTTGAAGCCTATAAAACTTTTATTTGATACCTATCACCTACTATTTTCCTCAAACCCCAACATGCAAACTCAATCCAAGAGGGGTTTCAGTTTATTTCAAAACCACAAAATTCAACATAAAAAACCTAACCAAATAAGGTTCACCAAAACCATCCAAACTATTTTTTTGAAACCTAGCTAAAACCCTTCGAAATAGGCCCTTTAACCTTACTTGATTGTACTCCAATTAGGTTAAGATTCTATTGGAGTTTTCATGTAGATTAGCCTCTAGGGATGATCATTTGAATTGTGGGGCAACTATACAAGTAGAAATCATGTAATTGATCATGATCTTGGATATCCAACTTGATTTTTTTTCTTCTGTGAACCACTTTTCCAATAGTAAATTTTAGACAACTCGTAATAAAAACAAGACTAAATAATTTTTCAACTTGAAAAATCAACGAAGTATTCAAAAGGGACAATACCGCTCATTGCGTGGTTGTAGTCCGTCTGTACTCTGTAGACTTGCAATAATATCACATACAGTATATGCATATCTCAAATATCACAAAATCTTGTTTAAGTAATTCAAAATTCAAAATAAATAGAAAAAAATAGTATTCTCTATATTACCAAAAGATCACTACACAAGAGACATAATTTGACAACCTAAACAAATTCAATTAATGTAAACTACATCTTCATTTTCACTTCTTCAAATTCAAACAAATTTTCTGTTTGGCTCCACCAACCAAATGAGGCATTGTCTTTGCTAAAAGAGCACAAAAAAGGATAGATACTATAGAGCTACACAATAAATTATGATTCTTGAATCCCAAAATCTGTAAATGGCTACTACTATTACTGCTTAGAGCCACCGAGTTCAACATCTTTTACGGGAGAAGTTACTTCAAATTCAATTCCATTCTTGAGTAATCTGATCTCCTCTTCTGTCATGCTATTCTTTGCATGTGGTGTTATCTTCGGATTCGTCTTTTCGACTTCCACAGCCCAACTATATATTACCATGCCAGCAATTGCAACAAGCATACCCATGATGTTCTTAAAAGTCAGCTCAGAATCAAATAGTAGCCATCCCAATGTAAGCACGCATACTGTCTTCATGTGCCCTAAAACTTGGAACGACACAGCAGAAAAACGTCCAATGCAAAGGTACTGGCTCACATTGCAGAACACGGCTAGAGAACATGAAAGAAGTATAAATAGCTGCAAAATGAAAACACCACCTCATGTTAGTTAATTAGATGTTTATGTACAAAGAAAACTTTTTTTTCGATTGTGTCCACACTTACGAAGGCTCCTGAAGTAAAATTGTACGTCAAAATTAATTTTCCGGAAAGATAGTAGTCGATGATAGGACCGAGCACAAGGAGAGAGCAAGCTTGAATAGGAGCTGTTTTACTCAACAATTCAAATGATCCAACAGAGTACTTCTTCTGCAAGGACCCTATTGACTGCATTTAAAACAATATTATCAATCACACATTTGTTTGCAGCTTAACTGAAAGAAATATCTATAATTTCAAGAAAGACAATAAAATTTGCCTTTTGAGACACTTAATGAGATCATGTAACAAAAGTAAATACAATGATTACCAAATGTTACCAGAATCTTCCACATTACATTCTAAAACCTTAACATCATTTCAGACAGAACTATCACATTTGATATCTTAGTCCAACAAATACAAACCGAAAAATCAATATATATTTTTTTTCTGCAAAGTCATAGAGAGGTCAATAATAATGGGAGCAAAGATTTGCATTTTAACATCCCACTAATCTTTAGCGTCTAAGATATAAGGTATTCAATAGGATTCCCACATTGTTCCAATTTTCTTAAATTATTTGCATATTCATGGCAGAAACAATTTTCGACTCAAAAAATGACAAATGGTTGCTACTAGATTTCAATATAAACAACTTTTCGACAAGACTGGCAAACTGACCCAGTCAATTAAATAGGACAAATAGTTACGAAATCCGATATAAACAGTCTATATTAAAAAGCTAAATACATTATAGGCCTCCTAGGATTTTTAGGCCAAATCAATCCTACTGCATTCAGTTGTTATCTTCATAAGTTAAATTTTGTTAACTGCAATTGAAAAAGCTGTAAGTATTATTGTATTAAAGAAAAATAACATATATTACTCACAATTTGTTGTAACGATGTTGACAAAATTGCAACACAAGCACATAAAAAACCTTTGGCATTCACTTTAACATCGGTGACAGTGCAAACACCCACACCTATAACCACAACCACAACAGCCATTTTAACTTGGAAAGTGTACTGCTTGCTATGAAGGAGCCATTCCAGCACACAGACCACTGGAATCATGCTCAATTTTGAAATCTACGCCCAAAAAACAACAAAGCATTAGTTGAATCCAGGAAAGGAAAACTTTAAAATAACTCCCTCTAAATATCTCCAACATAATTCTTAAATACAAAAAACAGACGACCATTAATGATTTACCAAAATTATAATGCATGCATACTTAGAGAGAATAAAAAAATGCTGATAATATGGTCTAGCCTACACATAATCATGTACCTATTCATGAAAGAGATTCAATAGATATTATCCTTCAAAGGTGTTTTTTTAGTCAAAATTTTCTACAGAAAGGAACTTGCCATGTTACACTAATAACGTTGAGATACTACATGTTGGTTATAGCAGATGAATTTACAAAGGACAAGGCAATGCATTAAAAATAGAGAAAAAAAGATTTGGCTTATGATGAAGAAGTCATAGGCCAAAGCTAAAATCTGAGTTCATTTAGGTGGCATCAGATACCGAAACAGATAAGAAGAATGCATCTTATCAATGCAACTTATTAATGCAAGTAAGTAGCTTTTGCTGCTCAGCAGCTAGATTACGATTTTAGTGTACCATACTGGCATATAAGATAAACATCTAAGGTCAAGTCTGAGTGGCTACATGTCATCTCGTTAAAAAATAAGGAGACCCTATAACGGATTCAATTCCCAATTTTGATTTTATAATTAACAGAATCATGCACAGGAGCGCACTTTCGTTGTCCTTGCTAGTACACATAAGTAGAGTTATCCTTCTGACCATCTTCTCATCCTATGACAATACTCTTAGGTGGTGTAAGGTTTAGAAGTAGAACTATGAGATGGTCCTTCGAAGGTACACGCCCCCCGAGATGCAAAGATTTTCATTTGTTTCACTTTATTAAGAGAATTCAGAAAAAAAAATTGTTAATAAACTTATCCTTGAAGGTATAATAGAATATAGGAAACTAGTTCTGGGGAACAAATAAATGATCTGTGCTTTTGATATATTTGGAAGTCCAGGGGGAAACATGATGTAGCAACTTTAATGAATGTACTTCAACACAATCCTAGAAATCTAAGGGTTTAGTTCTTAAGTAACCACTTATTTTAATCAAGAGTAGGACTATGTCAACAGAACCTGAGGAAGGAATGTAAAGAGTACAAGATGTGCTTGGTCGCATGCAGTAGTGAACACAGTGACTGGTTTTCACTTTTCAGAAGATCAGAGGATGACTACTGGATGTCAAGTTTGGTTTCCTTACACAAAGTAAGACATGAAATTGAAGCATAACCAAAAAAATATATGTAACAGCATTACGAGAATATAATAGGCAATAGGCAGTAGACAGGTAAGACTTAAAACAACATTTAACTACTTCGATGTGCCTAAGCATTAATTAAAATGATATGTGGAGTATTACTGAACCATACTTGGTAAAATCCAACCGAGTTTAACATGAGACTGAAATTCATCCCTGTAATTGACAAATTTGCGACAATTGAGAACCAGAGAAGTTCCCAAAGAGGCACATGCTTTGAAGCAGATAAGCCCGTAGCATTTGATATCATGCCAACAAGTGCGGTGACAGCAAAATGAAACCCTGTCAATGTTGTGGCTGCAGGACCAAAACACAGAATAGATATGAAGTTTGTAAAGTAAGCTCAACAACTTAAGAAATTCATAAGTTAAACATAAATCAAATAGTTGGATGTGTAACATTACTGGAAAAAAAAAGTGATTAATAAATTGGGATTTGAGAAGAATAAGTAGCCACAATACTAAAAAGTTCACATATTCAGAGGCTAAATTACATATAAATAAAACTTAAAAGAGTAAATCCTTGAGAGGACACAGAAAATGTAAAGAATTTCTCCATGAAAAATGTCAAATGCCCGAAACAACCAAACTTTTTTATTTCATGTATCAAATTCTACACATGTTTATCTTAGTACTTCCATAAATGCACAGAGCAGCAACAATGAAAACCGAGACCTTACAACAACAAAATGGTGACCTATAAGATTCTGTGGTCTAAAGCGGCTGGAGTTGCATAGGCTGCATATGGAAAAAATGTGCCGAATGCTTAACTATAAGCACTGAGCCTAAAAAAAAAAAGACAACAACAATTGAAGCTAACAAACAGCTTGAGATCCACCGGATTTAGATAAAACTAGTCTCTGAAGTAGCACAAGTGAAATTTATCAAGTTCCTAAAAAATAGATCAGCATCAACAAAAGTTAAAAAGCTCCAGCATACTATTGGTATATAGAATTTGAGCAAAGATTCAAGAGAATGCGAATCATTCAAACCGCACAAACATACACCAAATAAGAATCATCAAGCGTTACTAACCGAATCCGAAAGCATATCCATTAGCGGACATGAGTTGCTTATTAGCCATAATGATTCCGACGGAACTGATGACATTCATGGCCCACGCACCGATATCGGACACCGCCGACGATTTCTTTTCTGCCTCCATTTTTGATTCACCTCTCTCTCACTCTCACTCCTACCTCAACTGCCGAATTATGACTAGTATACAATCAGCTTTATTGCTGATTATCAAACCAAATCAGTCGAAAATCCGATCAGATCGGCGCTCGAAAGAAAAGGGGAGAGCGGAAAGTATGAAGTGAATGATTGTACAGATCTGACGAATGTGTGTGTTTATATATGGTGAGCTGACCGATTGACAGAATTTAATGTGAGAGAGAGAGAGAGAGAAAGGAATACGACGAAGAAGACAACCGATTATGATAATGAAATATTCAAATTAATAGAATTATTTTCTTTCTAATTTGGTGATACTTTTTCCTTTTTAAGCTTCTATAAACGAGTAAGAAGAAAAATCAAAATAATGATTTTTCTCTTTTCTGTAGATGCAAAGAGGCTGGGGCATGTGGGTGTTGAGTGTATACATATATATCAAAAATAAATATATGGCATTGATGAGCAGATCTGATTGATTCTGGGGAGACGGGAATGAATGTGTGTTTTCTACTTTACTTCGTTATTTTCTTTTTTTTTTTCTTAACCCCAAAAAAACGAGGCTTGACGTTTGAACTTTCACTTTTACTTCTCTTTCTCCGCCCAAATCCCGTTCACTTGTGCAGTCCGTCTCACGTGACAACCGCATCCGGACATGAAAATATTGGTCCGGTTCGGTGTTAAGCTGATTTAGATTGATTCTGATTTTGATTTCCAAAAATTAATCTTAATGGTTTCAACAAAACCTTTTAAATAAAAATTTGAACTAAGTTTAGATGTTAAAGTTCAAGTGAAAAATGAAAAAAAATAGGTGATACATGTTAAATTGAAGTCGAGTTTGGACTTGATTTGGGATTAGACAATATATAAATGAGGCTTGGCCATGTCTCGATGGTGAAACCTGAGGAATCCTAGATCCTTATGGACTCTGAGGGTTCATATAAAATGGTGTTCGACTTGTTTCTCTATGTTTTAGTTTCGAAAAAAATTGTTTCACTGATTTTAGTGAAATCTTTAAGGTAGGATTTTGATTGAGTTTGGAGGATGGCCTATGTGAGTTTTAAGAATTTAAGATATGATTTTGAATTAATCTTGTTTTATATTTGGATAAAAGACTCACATATTTATGAACTCTGAGGGTTCATATGAAATGGTGTTCGACTTATTTCTCTATGTTTTAGTTTTGAAAAAAGTGTTCGAGTGATTTTAGTGAAATCTTTAAGGTACGATTTTGATTGAGTTTGGAGAATGGCCTTTGTGAGTTTTAAGAATTTAAAATATGATTTTGAATTAATGAGTTTGGGTGTTGGGGTTTGAGGGATTATAAGTAGTTCATATGTATCAAATATATAATTTTTGTAGATAAAAAATAGGTAATACGTATCAAATCAATAATTTTTGTTATAGGTTTAGGGGCCGTTTGGTAGGGCCTAATAGGGGTATTATGTCATATTATATGAGTTAATATGGGTTAATACAATGTTTGGTGACATTGCTCTAATACCGGGTCAGATGGATTAAATCCTTAAGACCCGGTATTAAGACTAGATTAATTATAATCTACCCAGGCATGGGTGGATTAGTTAATCCGGGTGTATATGAATTAAGTAAAATGTCACTAATAACCTCAAATTTACATATTTTCTTTTTAACATATCATTTAATATCATAAATTCTTCTCAAATCTCTGGAAATGAAAACACATTATACATAAATAAATCACAAATTAAAATATATATCAATTTACAATTAACATGGAGGCATTCAAACTAAAATATTGAACAAACATTAATCAACTCATACTCTTATACATGTTAAACAAATGGTTTCGATGGATGATATATCTTAACTAACACAATATGTACAATTAAGTAGTGAAAATATATTAATATATGTCTAAACTCATAACTCTACAAAACATTGCTTTAAAGTAATATGACTCAATCAAATCTATCAAACATATTTTTAATATGACCTTCACTCCGACTAGGGGTGTAAACGAGCCGAGTAGTATCGAACGACACGTTGTTCAAGCTTGGTTTGAATTTTATCGAGTTTGAAATTTTGTGTTTGAGCTTGATTTGATTTCTTAACGAACCGAGCTCAAACGTGCTTTTATGATTATCGAACGACCTCGAGTAGCTTGGTATTTTACATGTATTTTTTCAATCTTTAGTCTCGAGCTTCAAAAGTTATCGAACGAGAAATCTTGTTCAAACTAGTTTGATTAATTTGACGAACCGAGCTCAAACGAGCTTTTATCGAACGAGCTCGAGCCGAGTATCGAGTAGCTTGATTTGATTTTCAGCCCTAAATCCGACTCCAATCTAATTCACATTAATCTCATTCACCCTACCAAACGGCCCTTAATGTAATTGCTAAGTTTGGATAAAGTTGAAACGTAATTTTGGTTTGAGTTGAACTTAGACTAGATACAAGTGGGCTTGAACCCATCTCGATAGACCAAAACATGAGACAACCTAGATCCATATGAACTATTGTTTATAACATAAAAAAATAAAAATGAAAACTACCAAGTACTTAGAAAAAAAAAATTGTGAATTGGTTGCGATGTGCTCTATGCAATCTTACAAAATACTACCTCCTTTCCACAATATATGTCATTTTAGAGAGAAAAGAAAATTCCACAATACATGTCACTTTAGAATTTCAAGATAAATTAAATGCTATTTTGACATTTTTACCCTTTTTCATTAAAAATTGGAATCCTAAATATATTTAATTTCTCCCAATTTTCAAAACAAATAACCGTGTACGAGCTATTATGAGTGAAGAGATGAAGAGTTTTATAAACCAGCTAAAGTCTCACTCGACTGCTTTATATATTATTTCAAGATTGGACTTGGACTATTGTGACAATACTGTTTAGTGTATGCTTGAATCTTGATTACCGGAATTTTCGTGGCTACCCTTTGAGGTAGCCGCCATCCACCCTGTTAGGGGATTTTATGAACACTTTTTATGTAAATATACGTCCCCAAAAGAAACGTAACATGATAGATGGTGGCTACCCAGAAGGTAGCCACGAATTAACTCAATAAAAAAGGAAAAATCTACTTAGTTATAGATTTTGAAAAGAAATTAAAAGTATGTATTGGTAATTGATATTCTACATTGTTTTTATTTCGTTTTATATATAAATCTGCCAAATTTATTCGTTAATCAAAGCATAACTGATATTCTACATTATCTTTATTTCGTTTTATATATAAAACTACCAAATTTATTCGCTAGAAAAGCATAACAATGAAATGGGCACGGGTAAATATTTTGTGCGTTCAATAAATTATGATGAATTATAATATAATATACAAATAATATCATATTTAAGAATATTTGAATCATAGACTGAAAAATAAAAAGTTATTTTTTCGTTTTATATATAAATCTACCAAATTTATTCGCTAGAAAATCATAACAATGAAGTGGGAACTGCTAGATATTTTGTGCGTTCAATAAATTATGATAATATGATTTACAAATAATATCGTATTCAAGAATATTCGAATCATAGATTGAAAAATAAAAAGTCGTAAATTTCAAAAGATGAATAATACATTCATGTTTCTTTTCAATTTTGGTATGGTACGTTTTTTTTTTCGATATGAGAAGTCTAAAATCAAAATCATACCAAAATACTCAGTATAATTTTCATCCATACCAAAACCTTCGACTTTGAGAAGAAAAACCAAAAATTCGATGCGGGTTTTTTTTTTCCCAGTATGGTACGATTTTTTTCGGTATGAGAAGTGTAAAACCAAAATCATACCAGAATACTCGGTACGGTTTTCCATGATACCAAAACCTTCGACTTTGAGAAGAAAAACCAAAAATTCACTATGGAACGGTTAGGTACGTTTTTGAAAAACATGTGCACCCATAACTGAAGGGCCATGGTTCACCTGAAAAATAATAATCAACTATATTATTAAGTATTTGTGAATATGAACAAACAAAATTAATTGATTTAGTATTGAGGTTCTTGTAATGGATGGTTGCGGTTACATGAACCTCTAATCTCATAGTATTCATGATTTGATGGGAATTTGGAATTCAAGTTTCTTCCGACACTCTTGAGTCTTTTTTCTTTTTTTTTTTCCGGTTACATTCTTTAACTCATATTTATGGAATCCAATTCCGTTCCTTCTCATATTCATGGAAATTCAAATTTATTTTGGACATTATATACTCGTATTTATTCACTGAATTCAACTTTTTTTTTTTGAGATTGTATAGGTGGATATTTAAAATCTTCTAGACATAATATTGTAATTTTTTAATAGATATTCAGTTTTCTTTTGGACGTTAAATAGTAAAATGCATAATTCAAGTGGATTAATATCGGAAGAGTAAAGAAAGACAATAATTTCTTTAATTCACATATGTGTTAGACACAACTTTAATAATGTTTTAAATGCATGAAAAATTAAACACCAATCTTATATTTCAGTTAATTATGTAATATGTATTTTCAAATGATAAATATATAAATTAGAGAACATTTCAAAACACTTAAAGCATTCAATTTTGATACTTTTATTTTTTGTCATTTAACATCAAAAGAAAAATTAGGGTTTTTTGCACTTTGCACCCCCGAAAATTAAATTTGACACTTTGCACCCTCGAAATATGGAAAATGTAGCATTTTGCACCCTCTTTCATTTTTAGCCAAAATTTCAAGGGCAAAATAGGTAATTCAATTGTAAATTGTTGGCACTTTGTACCCCAAAACATGTGAAATTAGCACTTTGCACCCCCGAAATAAAATTAGTACTTAACACCCTCGAATTAAGAATAAATCAACAACTTGCACCCCCAAAACATAATAAATGGACATTTTGCACCCCGAAACACAAATTTAACACTTAACACCCTCAAATTTAAAAAAAAAAAAAAACTCAAATCCCTCGTTTTTTCCTGCAAAGTTGACCATCGAGGGTGAAAAACATCTAAGGCAAAATAGGTAAGTCATTTTTTTCTTAAATTTAACAAAATATAATTATAAATACTAGAATACTCATTTCTCACTCCATCTTTCTTTTCACCAATATACATATCCATAGATTTGAGTTTTTTTTTTTAAAATTTGAGGGTGTTTAGTGTTAAATTTGTGTTTCGGTGTGCAAAATATCCATTTATTATGTTTTGGGGGTGCAAGTTGTTGATATTCTTAATTCGAGGGTGTTAAGTGCTAATTTTATTTCGGGGGTGCAAAGTGCTAATTTCTCATGTTTTGGGGGTGCAAAGTGCAAAAAAATTACAATTGAATTACCTATTTTGCCCTTGAAATTATGGCTAAAAATGAAAGAGGGTGCAAAGTGCTATATTTTCCATATTTCGAGGGTGCAAAGTGCCAAATTTAATTTTCGAGGATTCAAAGTGCCTATTTCCTATGTTTCGGGGGTGCAAAGTGCAAAAAACCCGAAAAATTATCGTGTTTCCTTCAAAAAAAAAATATTCAGCCCCCAACAAAGAAAAAGGTGTTTTTTTTCATGGGACGTCAAACGCAAATTTTTCTTAATTCTACAAGACTACAATGAGTAGGTGGGGTGAAAAAAAATGGTAGGTGTTCAGTAAATAACATAAGTACCCTACTGAATTTTGAATTTACCGTTCCGTCCTCGTATCCTCACCTTCCCCGTTCTCTCATCCAAATCGGCCATTGATTTTTCCCCGCTAAAACCCTAAGCCCTCAACCGCAGCATCTCGGAATCGATCATCTCCTCTGATTCACCGCCTCGCCACCGCGTTCGGCTACTTATCAGCATTCGCTGGCTCTGAATCCTCTATCTCAGGAAGATAGTTAAGCTAAGAGCTCTAATTTTCAGTCAAGGTGCGAGATTTTTCTTTTTGATTTTGATTAATTTATACATTGTTATTGTTTTCTGGATTTACTAATACTGATATTATGATATTTGAGATTTAATGAAAGTTCTTCAAGTAGCAAGTTGCTTTCTACCACATCTTTTCAAACGAATTTTACCATTACATTCCTATAATGTGGAACCGGTATAGAATCGATTCAATTATGTTCAGTCGAATTCTACTCTCAAGTCATCTGTTCAGTTGTTCTGTTTATTATTTTCAGCTGAAGGTATTGAATTCTGATTCTATTGAAATAGAACTAAAATTTTGTTTCTTTTCATTTTTTCAAGTATCTGAACCGAGAATTTCTTTTTTATTTTTTATGATTTGATTCCCAAGGGATAGAACAGTTTGATACATCAGTATTAGAACTGAAAAGTTGGATTGGGTTTATCCCTGACATTTTGCAAACATATATGAGCTTTTTACCTTTATTAGGTTTATTTTCTGCATCCACTTCAACAATTATTGTTTGAAATGCCTTTGAAGATCCAATAGACTTAGTGCTCACTTACCTACACTATATCAATAAAAGGACCACAGTTATAGTTATTGAATTCAACAATTTAATGATCAAGTTTGTCTTAGTTAGGTATCATGAAGAAGAAATTTTGAACCGATTGACCATTACTTAGGATGTAGAGTCAAGGGAAAATTACCAAAACGTGCATATTTTATCTATCCGCAGTTTTATCCATAAGTTTTTTTGTGGCTATACTGTTGCAGTCAGCTTTAGGCAAGGTTTATTACCAAGATAGGCTGGTCATAAACGAGTCAAAGAGATTACATGTTAAATTGAAGCCGGTTTGGTCAATGGTCTCAAAAGTAGTTTATAAGAGCCTTAGATACTACTCTATGTTGGGGAGCGTTCTTATTCTTAGTCCCTTCTTTCCGGAACTAATTTTCTACAGACTTTGTTTACTTTATGTGATGGACAAGAAGTTGGAAATGCCAATTTTAATTATTGGACAAAAATGATGTGCAAAAAGTTCAGGGATTTACTTGAGCAGTTGATGGAACTGATACATGGAGGAAAACAAAAGCAATAAATTTTGTGGATGGATCAAGGAAATAGTATCAATTTATTTGTTTTTGACAATTATATCGAAAGAGTGAAAAAGTGTGGTTAGCAAATTGTACCATATACCACTGGATGAGTTACCCCTTAATAATTGAGTTACTCGTTGAAACCTGTGTTTGACAGGGGGTGGCAGCTGTTGGAATGGCTGTTCAATGCTCCAAAATTCTGCCATCGATGACCGAGGTCAGGTTCCCTGTGACCAGCTGTTCAATATTGTGGCCATGCCAGACCCAGCTTTCTTCCAGAATTTCTGGTAGGGCGTTGAAGCTCCGGGTTACAGCACTGTCTGGTGGTGATGGAAATAGCAGTAGTAAGAAGGCAGCAGCTCCTAATTCTAATTACGTGGTGCCTTTGGACAAATCATCATGCATAACACGTCCTTTAGCTGAGATTCTCCGCGACCTCAACAAGAGGATCCCCGATAACATTATCAAGACTCAAGATGATAATTCCACCTTCATCCCCTGGTAAGTAACAAGCTAGTGCGACACTTTGTATGTATTCTTGTCTCTCTCTCTCTCTCTCTCTCTCAACTTTCTTTCTTTTTCTCTTCTTTTCAAACTTTTTAATTTTGTGATTGTCTTCCATTGACCAGGTACCAGGCAAACCGCATGTTGAGCTTTTATGCCCCAGGTACCATTCATGCCTATCTTATTTAACTTGTTTGTATTACAAAGATGATCCAACATGACGTTAAACAATGCTAAAACTAGCTCATTTGAGGTGTTATCAGCTAAAATTCCTTTAATTTTCTTACTATGCTAAAAATTTACTGCATATTTTGTTCTGTTATTCCCTTTCTCACACCAAAATTTGCTTTCTAAATTCTTCTCTGGTTTGTGTGTGTGTTCATTGTTTGTTAATTCTTTCTTTCACTTTATTCCTCTGATGGTTGACTTTTTTTTGATGCAACAAATGAAAAACGCAGTGCTGCTTTGCTGTTTCCTTTGATTTTCTTCTGGTTCCCATTTTTATTCTGTTATCTTTGGTCATTCTTTTTCTCTCAGGTGATGCTCAACGGTACTTCTTAAAGTTTTTCGCATTATGATATTTTCAAGTCAAACATGCCTTATATATGTCGGATAAGTATTTATTTTGAAAAGAACGCTTCAAATTGCAAGCTAAAAAGACAAACATCTAGTTGGTTGAAATGAGAATGAAACACATTGAATTACTGGATCTAGATCCCTTATTCAACATACTTTTTTCTTGAAGTAAATAAATAGCAAAACTTTTCTCGCTGATTCTTTGTGTTTATTCTGTTGTAGACCAAAATATGACAAGCTTTTCCTCGTGTCTTTCTTCTCTTGCTCCTACTCAGTAATCATGTTGGAAAGTTTGTGTTTTGTGATTTTTTTGGGCGACTTCATATTATAGATCCATTCGAAATTGAGGCTCATTGTTTCTAACTAATTTCATTTTATGAGTATATTGCTATATTTGTGTATGCCGGAAGATTTTGAAGTTCGATCTATATTTTACAATTAACAGCAGATAAATCACATGTAAATGGAAGTCATTTTTGATTGACTAAGTTTTCATGCGCATTTTTAAGCTTAATCACCACCTTCCCACCCATAGATACCATACCACCTGCAAGTAACCATCCACCTGAAAAGATAATTACTGAAATATGAAAATGGAGAACACGAGTTTCCTTCTTTACACAGAAGTACAAACCTCTCTGTACCTAAACTTTAAGAATTTTTAATAATTAAAATTCTACTCTTGGGACGGAAGATGATGATGTTTTGAATTACTGAAACCTTTATTTTTATAGGTTGGTGTGGAGAAATTCGCGATGTTATTTTTTCTGAGAACGGCAGTGTGACAGTGGTGTATCGAGTCACAGTAAGGGGCTCTGATGGAGAGGTACGTTTCTACATCTGAAAAGGTCTTGTAGCATGTCATCCCACTTGGCTTGTGGACAGTAATGTGACTTTTGTGGCTTAGTTCTCACTTTTTTTCCTCAAAAAAGTATGCCTACTTTCATGGTTGTATCCTATGGAGTGAACTTGTGGATTGGGCTACTCTTGCAAATAATTCCCCCTTATTAGAAATTTACATGTGTTGTGATTCTAATCAAAATCTTGCAACTTTTGCTTAATAAGCAATTTTTTAAGTCCTAGTCATCTGCTAACGACAAACCAGATGCAATGAAACTCTAAATCATACAGTATATTAAACAGTTCTAGTTTATGTGCTTTTGGGTTGGTCCTAACCTACACCGAAGTTGACTTTGTGCTTAAATGAACTTAACTTGAAGGTGCAACTAAATCAATGCATTTGATGTAATATCTAAGTCTACTCTAAATCATCAGTATATTAAACAGTTCTAGTTTATGTGCTTTTGGGTTGGTCCTAACCTACACCGAAGTTGACTTTGTGCTTAAATGAACTTAACTTGAAGGTGCAACTAAAGCAATGCATTTGATGTAATATCTAAGTCTATGTTGTTCAAATGTTGCTGGTTGCATAACTATTCACAGCTATCCATAAATGCTCGGAGTTTCTTTGATATTGCATCAGTGATTGAACTGGTGCCTTTACTGGCTCATATATGTGTATTAGTTGAAATCCACCTTAAGGAATTACAGAATTGATTAAATCAACTAGCCACTATTGAAGAAATGCTAATTCATTTAACATTAGACAGCCTTGGTTACCAAATGCAACTCAACTTACAGGTACTTTTGGAGATGCCTCTAAGATATAGTTTGATGATCTCTAATGTTCGTATGTAATCAATTTATGGTAGAACTTTTCTGGCCGACTCGCTATATATTGTGTGATTTACAGTTGCTTTCATAATTATTGGATCTTTTTGTTGGAGAACTTCAGATATTGCTTGGGACCGTAGTACCGCTCTTCCGCGATGCTAATTTAAAGTATACCAATATATTTTTTCTGAAAAAAGATGCTTGTACATTTCATTTTCTCTTAAATATTAGGATTCATAATGAAGACTTATACATCATATACTAATGATACACCACCTTTGTGCTTATGAACATGTGCTGGTTCAGTGATACACCCAAGGCCTGCAGGATGCAGCTGCTTGCAAATTTATAACATGAAATGATACTTACATAGCAGTGATACTTACTCATTTAGTAACAACTCTATATTCCAACAAAATCTGTAAAAGCTTCATTAAACTGATGGGTTTAGATTTAGTGATTGATTTGGAGAAAGAATCTCAAATGATTTGTATAAATATTAAAGGATCTGTAGTTCATAGAAAAAGTAGAAATATTACAAACAAGTGCTATGGATTTGAAACATTTTCCAAGTTTCCTATTAATCTATAAACATATATTTTGCTGCCAGTGTTATTATTAATGCATAATGTCTTCTCGTTATGATTTTCCTTTTCATGCAACGCTAAATTGTTACCTTTACTTTTTTGTTGGTTCATGTGTAATATCTTGATGTTCTATTTGAATGCAGGCGCATCGTGAATCAACTGGGACAGTATTGGGTGGCAATGTTGATATTGCAGATCCTGTTGCAGCGGCAGAGCAAATAGCGTTTTGCAGAGCGTGTGCTAGGTTTGGTCTTGGCTTATATCTTTACCATGAAGATTAGTAACTTGGGCATAATTTGTGTAATAATGTCTTCAAGTTGTTTGGACGAGTGAAGAGACATTTGTGTTCTTCATTTCAAGTAATGTATGTAAGAATGTATTTTCTCATTTTCAGGCAATTGAAATTTTATAACATTCTGAAGGCTCTGATGATATACTGTTTTGTAATTCAATTTATTTGTAATATATATACTAAAGGATGAGTTGCTTCTTCTTCTCTAAAGAATTTTTGTGGAAAAAGGGTCAACAGTCTTCTCTCTCTCTCTCTCTCTCTCTCTCTCTCTCTCTCTCTCTCTCTCTCTCTCGTATCCTAGTTGTCCTTTTTTCCATCTCCGGCTTCTTCCATGAATTCAAGTATGTGTATGTGTTCTGTATATTTATCCTAAATATATCTTGTTTATTTTATTCTAAATATATGTATCGATAAAATAGAAACTGGTTTGCATGATTTATGTTGTACGAAATATATTGTCGGGAAAATGGAAAAGTTCTTCTCTTTTTGGTTTGCAATTAAGATGTAAAAAATTTAGCCAAAACCTTTTTTTTAAGGGGAAATTTAGCCAAGACTAAAATACATACGAACCCATTCCAAATTCTAGGGTCTATTTGGATGGGTTTTGGCTCGGTTTCGTGGGTCTCGGTTTAGAAAAATTTGTTTGGGTGGTTTCGATGAAATCTTTGAGACCTCACTTGTATTGAGTTTGGATGTTGGAGTTTAGGGAAAAAAGTAGGTTATAGGTGTCAAATCAATGTCTTTTTTAGTGAAATTTGAGGAAAAAAAGTAGATGACAGGTGTCAAATCAATGTTTTATAGGTTTTATGGGTTTGACGAAAACTCATTTGGATGAGTTTTGGCTCGGTCTCGCGAAACCCACGAGACCGGGCCAAAACCCATCCAAATACAACCCTAGAGACTTTGGAGTCTCGTCTCCTCCTCCTACGGTAAACTTTCTTATTGATGAAGACTTTGGCACTTGGAATAGAGAACTATTTGATACAATCTTTTGCGAAGAAGAAGCTAAGGCCATCTCCACCCACCCCGGGTGGATGGGGTGGAGATGGCCCAAAAGTACAGTATTGGATGGTATCCAACCATTCAGGACTGTCTATATACACAGCCCAGGGCTGTGGGATGGGCTATTGAGAGCCCATCTCACATCCCTCAAATTTGGACGCGTTGGTCAGCGCGTCCCTTCCCATATGGCACCAAGTGGTGCCACTTGGCGCCACCTGGTGCATTTCTTTTATTTTTTTATTAAATTAAAATATAAGTATTAATAAATAAATTATTAATAAAAAAAGTTCAAAAAATTAACTACAAATTTGACAATATCTTGTTTAATTTAATTAACTAAAAATAAAAATTACATTTAATTATCAAAGTTGTTGTAGGTTTAATAACAATTTATTTTAAATTAAAGATGTAATATTATTAGATATAAAAAATTGCCTATGAAAGCAACATTAAACAACATTATAGTATAAACCACATTTTGAAATTATATATTTGCTTACAAAAGAATAATTTATTTAACCACATTTAAAACTACATTTTCCCATTCTCATCGTTGTTGTTTTTCTTGTCCCCGATGTAATATTATTATGCTTAATTTTATTATTATTGTCTCTCAAATCATTATTATGCATTTTCATATTTATTATTAATATCACTTATTTTTAAAATTATTATTATTATTTTTATTATTATAGATAATATAGGTGAGAGTGGGGAAGTTTTTTTTTTAATTAATTGGAGGAGATAGCCCTATGGATTGGAGACGATGCTCAGGGGAGTGTAGATTCACCCGGGTGAATATTGACATCCCTGGGCTGTGAATAGCCATCCGGGTTGGAGATGGCCTAAGTGTATCCTCTCAATTCCCCTCGGTTGTCGGTTGAGTAGAAACATATTTATATGGCATTATGAGAGTTTTGGTTCGTTTAATGTCAAATCAGCATATCGATGTCACCAAGACATGAAGGCTTGCTTCGGTTGAATAACATACAGGTGGACCGAGTACTAGAGAATCTCGCGACTGGAATTTGATTTGGAAGGTTCTGGCGCCTGCAAAAGTTAAAATGTTTCTCTGGTTTTGCTGCTCTAATACATTGCCAATTTGCGATCTTCTTCAGCAACATCGAGTTGCTGTTGATGGAAGTTGTCCTCGATGCGGGTACGTGTCCGAATCAATCATCCACTGCATTCTTAAATGCTCATACGCTAGATAGGTTTGGGCTCTCTCTAGAATTCCTTTTGTGACGTAGAATAGTGATCTTAATGACATTGAACCTTGGTTCAATCTCGTTCGTTCGAAAACAGATGCAAAAGATTTTGGCCGTTTTGCTACGTTCTGCTGGTGGATTTGGTTTAGCCTTAACAAGTGGGTTTGGGAGGATTCGAATTTACAATTTCATCATCTTTGTACACTAGCTTCAAATTTCTTTTACGAGATATGAAGACTCAAGATCACGAATTCCTTCTCAACCCCCTAGCTTCTCTTCTCCTCGCTGGATTCCACCCCTTGTTGGTTTTTGCAAAATGCAAAGTTAACATTGCAAGAAATTCAGCTGATGATTGTATTGATTGGAGTGCTAAAAAACTTCGAATGCCAATTAGCCCGGAATCAGCTGAAGCTATTGCAACTCTTAAGGCGATGGAGTTGGAACTCGCTCTAGGATGGAATAAACTTATTATCGAAGGGGACTGCATATCTGTTATCCAAGGTATCCGAAATACCTCTGCTTCTTTGTGCATTCATTGTCCTATTTATGAAGACATAATTATAAGACTAATGAGTTTATTTTTTCTTCTGATCTTTCTTGTTCTGTTGCTATTCTTGTAACTCATGAACAATCTTGATAAGTGTTCTTTAATGGTTTCTCCAAAAAAAAAAAAAAAAAAATTTAAGGGTACTCATGCTGAGTTAATTATTTTGTGTAGCCCCGACCGGATTTTGGTTATTCCATTAATATTTGGGCTTGGGTTTGGGCCTGTAAATTTCGGCTAGGGTTTACCTAAAGTTTGGACTATAGCCTTATGGGCTTATTTAAATGAGCAATTTGGGCTTGAATGAATATTAGACTTGATTAAATGTTTTGCTCCAAATCAGATTTTGAACCAAATCTAAAATGAACTTGCGTCAAAACATCAGTTTAGTTTTCTTGAATTAGGCTACTACAATAAATAGTTTTGGGCGAAGGTAAAGTAATCATTATTTCAATTCTTAAAAACAACTTGGAATATACTATTACCAAGCAAAGATTGGAGAGGAGTTTTTCATTATCCCAGTTGAGGCCATTAGGATTCGAATGTGAGTTTCGCCTCTAAAATTGCAAGCCATTAGGCTCATTACCACTTGAATACACCACACTGGGAGGACCTATAACCAATGCACATTCAGTCCAAATTGTAAATATGCAGTTTAATTTACAAGAAAAAAATGTTGTGCAGGCCATTCAATCGTATGCAATGAGCTAAATTGGATACATGAGCTAACTAAAAGTGATGGTGGATAGGTTTTCGTGATCCTCAGGCATTTTGGACTCGACCGCGAGATTTAATTCTTCTTTATCATAGAAAGGCATTTCTAAAGCAAATACTTATTTAAAGTTGGGCTACAATGGAGGACGAACAACGAAAAAAGGGTGTGGATTTGGGTTGAAAGTTGGGTACCACGACTAGGAGTTTGTCGGGCGATGCTAAGGTAAAGACCCTTATAGATGACGACAAGATCGTGGAGTAGCCAACTAGTTGAGGATCTTTTCAAGGAAGATGCAAAGGAAATCATCGCTCTTCCTTTGGGTAGTAGAGAAACGACATATGTTGCAAGTATCATTTAGCGAATGAGTTTAAGAAAGTAGCTTTGCAAGTAGAGAGTGATTGCTCTAGATAACGTCCTTAAGATTGGAGATGGATTTGGGCAATGTATATACCGAAAAAGATGACATTTGTATTGATCTTTATTTTCATATGTAAAGACTACAAACTACACAAGATGGAATCCAGAAATCAATCAAACTGTGTCAATATCATATAGAACTAAAATCTAGCATTTTCAAATCCATGCAAATCACTAACTCGATTAATATAATAATTCTTCGTCTGAGCCGCTTTCCTTTGCTTCTCAGCCGATCTCCAAGATGATCTTGGAGTAATCTGCTCACCACTAAACTCATCACCAAACAGCCCCGTTTCTCTCTCCTCATTCCTCCGCTGCACGATCATCATCTCATACTCCTGCCGCCGTTGATATTGTCGTCTCCACCACTGCTGCACCTCCATTATCTCAACCTCCAATTCTCTCACATACTCACCAGCCGACTCCGACCTCGACTGCATCAACAATTCTCGAGCTGAAGACAACAGCGCCACAGCGCTTGATACCTCGTTGTGCTCAATCAACCGGCGAGACTCTGCTATAGCTCGCGTACAAATGAAAACATTTCTAAGCCGTTCGATCTTCGGTAATACTCCTAATCGGACGGTTTGCGGTTTTGGCACAAGCAGCGCGTGTTCTCTTCCGTGAATTAGGTCATGAGTGTTTGGATCCATATAACAGGATTTGATAGAAAACACATGGTGGTGATCAGATCTAAAGGTTGAAATAGGAACACGCATTTCTACCAGTAGTTCTCTTTCTTCCTCGGCATACAGATCCCCAATCCGGATGTAACCTAACCCGAGAGATGTTGGCTGTGATCCATTGCAGGAATAGACGGCCATGATCTCACCAGGATCTGATCCAGGTGAGAATCCGAGTTGGATTCGTAGATCTTGAACGACCACGCTCAGTAATTCACCCACACATTTAGAGAACGCATCCTCGGTTGGCTCGGGGATGAAGTCGGATGAGTGTACCGGTATTTCAACGTGTGCGAAACGTGTGGTTGAAATGTTATGGAATGATGATGATCCTGGTCGTTGGTCATTGGATTGAACGGTGTCATCTTGGCCATCGGATAGTAAAATGATGCTTGCGACTGGGTTTCTTTCTCGTCGCTCTTCGAGGATCTTAGTGGCTTGTTTAAGAGCTTCACCCATACTAGTCCCTTGGCTGCAAGTTAGCCCGTCGATTATTCTCCGAGCCACACGTTGACCTTGTGGTGTCATTCTAGTCAATGGAAGTAGCCTTTTGGGAGTAGCGGAAAAGATCACGATGGAGAGCCTATCAGAAGAGCCAAAAGAAGAAATTACTAATCGCATTGCTCGCTTGAGCATTTCGAGCTTAGCTCCACTCATGCTCCAACTCACATCGAGAACCGTCACTAGGTCGATCGGTGCACGACGTGGGGCGTTTGGCATCGTGCTCGGGATTGGAGGAGGGGCCTTGACCTTCAAAACGACGGCGTAGGTAGCATGTGTTTGGCCTATAGAAATAACAGCTGCCTCAGGCAATAAACTCACATCCACACTTGTTGAATCTTTGTTTAGTGTAAAGGCCTCATCACTACTCGAAATCGAATCCACAAAGAATCCTCGAAACTCCTCAACTTCCTCCTCATCTTTATCTTTATGTTCAACTGTTTCATTGAACTTTGGAACGGCTTTTGGTGTAACCAATGGCTCATCATCTGCGTAACTTTTCGACTCAACCAGCAGAGCTCTTGTACAATATTTAGGACTTGAAGTTGGGGTCTGTTTGGTGGGAGTACGAAGATCTATTTGTTGTTGTAATTCCGAGTCTTGGTTTTGTTTGTGTGAGACGAGTAAAGGGTCGTCTTTCCAAGTGGTAGTGCAAACAGGGCAGATAAGAGTGTTCTGCTTCTTCACATGTGAAGTTATGCAAGGAAAATGAAAAGTGTGTGAGCATTCCGCCGTGTAAATTGCCATTCTTTGACCTGTTTTTAAGCTCTGCATACACACTCCACAACTACTCTGCACATATACATGTATATATATATAATATAATATATATCAATAAACAAAACAGAGATTAAATATGAGGAACAATTTATAAAATAATGAAGTTTTGGGTGTGGATTAAAATTCTTACCCTTGATAAGCGGAGAGTGTTTTTGAGGATGGAGAAAGGGGATCTTGGAGAAGATGGATTCGATGAACCAAAAAGACTTATTGGGCTCTTTGGGTGTGATTTTGGGGTAGTTTTGCACTTGATATTTGGACTAAAGTCGTTAATACTATTTTCAATATTCGTGGCGGCGGTGGTGGTTTTGCAACGCAAACGAGGGGTGGAGGGATTGCTTCCGGCGGTGGTGGCGGTGGTGGTGGCTCCTTTTCTATCTTTGGGGACTGTAGTGCAAAAGGCTCTTCTCCAACCAGTGCCCATTTCTCAATCTAAAGAAAAATAAAAAAATTGATGTATGGTTGGATCTGAAGAGGCTATATTAAAAGATTAACGGAATGAATTAATGATGAAAATATGAAGAGAAAATCAAAAGATACATTTAATTTAGTAATTTATTGTATTGGGAAAGCAAAGATGAATTGATGGAGCTGTTTCTTTTTTTAGGGTGTTTGTTTGTGATGAGCCATAACCATAAGTGTTTGTTTCTTCTTCCCAAGAATGAAACCTCAAAAAGGTCGCCGCTGCATTTAATCAGTGTCCAGTGATCCACTGCCTTCTCTATCTGTATATATGCTATTATATATTGTCTTAAATTATAGGCCAAAATACAGTTTTCCCCCTTTAAATTTGCGGTTGGTTTCAATTATCCCTTAAAATATCACTTTGTAACGTTTAACCCCTTTGATATATTTTTGAACTTTTTATTCAAACTATCCCGCCCCTTTCATAGCCAATAAAATATTTACTTATTAATTATGTATTCATTCATCCACCTCAATTTCTTCACTCATTTTGTTTCCTTCTCTCTTTTACGAACAATAAAGAGAACATATTGAAAAGGAAAAAAAGTTAAGAAAGAAAACCAAAGAAATGAATAAATTTAGATATAATGTTGTTTAGTGGACGGAGGAATAAATACTTAGTAAAGAAAAAAAATTGATTATAAAAGGGAAAGAGGTAGTTGGAATAAAAGGTCCAAAACTATATTACCGGGGTAAATGTTACAAATGATACTTTGGGAGTAACTTGTACTATCCTTAAACTTTAAGGGGAAGAATTATATTTTACCCTTTATTATTTTAAATAATACTCTCTTTAAATCCTTTATTAATTCTCCCTTATTTTATAGGCAAGAGTCTAAGTGGAGTTACTTTTAGTACATTTTTCACCTTAATAGTATTGATGGATGATTAATTGTGTTAAAATTTATCAAAAGAAATAATTAATTCTGTTAAATTATTAATTATATGTATTGTACTTTTGAGAGAAAAAATATTGTTCATATAATATCTTTGCAAATAAGAAAATAAAATCAAATACTCCAGAAAGGAAATTACAATTCAAAACATAATTCTAAAGGAGTAGAAATTGAAGAAGAAGTAGCAAAAATCATCTCGAGAATTTCATCAAATTCAAGAAACTATTCATCAAATCCAAGATGTTCAATTAGAAGATAAAAACAAAGTAGTTAAATTTGATTCGAGATTAAGCTGCGAAGCTCTCAAATAAACGTTATTGAAGATCCACGGTGCTTTGAAGGAGATTGAAGTCCATCATTATTGAAGTTTTCACGACAAATTTCAAATTGTTCATCGTGAAGATTTAGATTCAAATCATATTTTAATTTGGAATTAAGTGATTACTCCCTCAAATTAACGTTTATCAAAAGTCAAAGTTACCTTGAAGAATAAGCTCAAATCATCATTTTCAAGATCAAATCCTTCAAATCTCAAACCCATAGCATAGAAGATTAGAATAAGATAATTCATAGAGATTGTAACATTTTTTCTTAAATATTTTAAATTAGTTTGTACAATTATTTATTATCTAATAAATTTCAATACTCGACATTTTGTTGCTACAATTACAGAGTACTTATTACAATTGTTGCAAAGTCCAAACCCATCAAATCACATGGAAAGTGTATACTTGCTTTGTGATTGGTCATCCTCCTAAAAGTTTTATCCAATATCCAAAGCAAGTGTATTACACTTGCAATTTAATTATTTTAGGTGTGATCAAACTCAACCTAGGTAATAATTTCCCCCAACAATTTAGTATTTGTCTCAAGGCTAACTTCCACAACAACATTTTAACTGAAAATAAAATGCAAAACTAGATTAAAATAAAGATCTACGTTAACAAACCACTCTCTCTTTTGATCATTTTAATTCTAAAAGCTAACAAGATAACCTTATTTCCTAGAGTTATCACATTCAAAGTACAACTGACATTTCTTTTTACTAATTCTTTAATATTTTTAAATTTTATATTATAAAATTCTGAACCAAATGTATCAAAACAGAATTGAAAAAATAGAAAAAATGTAGGAAACTTCTCATAATTAAATCCAAACATAACTAGGATATATTTAAATCAAGTAGATCCCTCTCTAATTATGTTGGTCAAAGGCATACCTAAACCTGACCTACTATTTTTAAATAAAGAAACGTGACAAACAATGTGAATTAAAACAAATGATATGATATAAATGTTCTTGAGAAAGATGAATTATCTACATGGCAGTGGGCATTACATGTGCAATGTCCTTCCATCATGAGAAAGGGACCTATGTACTATCTATTCATATAAGATACCTTTGACCATGGATTTTTTATATGGATAATTTCATTTATCTCCCCTTAAAGTTAGGTAAGATTACATGAACCTCCCTAAATTTATTAAAACATAACATTTTGACATTCTTGACTTTAATAATAAAAAATGACTTTAGTTGTTATTTAATTTAATAGTATTTTATCCCTAATTCCCAATCTTCTTCAAGTAGCTGATTTGATTTCTTCTTCAATTCTTCTTCAATGTTCGCAATAGCAATTTCAGTTCAATGCTTGCAGCAACTATTATCTTCAACAATTTCAGTTAATATATTTGACACTAGTCGGCTCATTTGTATCCGTAAATAAGTAGTCTGAACTAACTTTGGAACAATTTCATATATACCTCTTTGTGAATGTGACACGACAAGGTTCCTAAAACATAATATATTTATGGAGACACAATCAATTCACATAAACATATTTTTGTTCGATAAAGTACTTAAGTTATTTAAATATTTTGGAGTTTTCAACTCTTATTAAAAAATTGATACTACTAAACAAAGAAATAATAATAAGATGCATCAAATTCTTGTTTCATGAAATGATGTCCTTTAATAAAATATTTTTCTTCAGTACGTGGAAAAAGCTTAGTAGGAGGATCAAAATCGAATACTCCGTATATAAAATAGCCAAATCATTAATTAATTATATTGTCAGTCTGCTGTGGAAAGGGCATATGGAAATGTGAATTACAGCTTGATAAAATCCTCAAGTACATTAATTGAAGATTCTACTAATTATTTAGTATTAATTTCACTTGTAACGGCCTCCAATGCCATTTTTCATATTTTTTTTTTATAACTCAGGTGTCCAAGCTTACACTAAATTAATCCTGAACCCTCAGAACCCTTGCCCTAGAACCCTAAATGATGTAAATCGCAGTATGTGCCTCCTCCAAGCCTCGGGATCCCCCATTTTTCATATCTCTTGACCATTCACCAAGTGTTGGAACTAATAATTTTTTTCCGGGTTTAATCCCTTTCGTGACGGATTGGACACATTAAGTGAGTACATCTCTCAAAAGGGATTCAATCTCAATTTGCTACTTTGTAGTGACTAGTCACTTTTACTAGACCAATCACCTGTTGATAATAAATTGAATGTATATAATTGAATAAAATAAGATAAAAAATACAAGTAGGACGTGCCTCGAAATAGATTAAATTAGATGTATAGTATTAATAATCTTGAGAAACAAAAAGAAAGAGAAAAAAGCAAAAGCTCTCTTTATATTATTTTTAGTTCGAATAAAACTATCTGTATGTTTTTTTTTTTTTTAGCATCAACCCTATTAACAAGTCAAATGCATTTAAATCCTACGAGGCTGCATTCTGTTTTACTTGCTTTAAGTGTGAGTATTTTTCATGATTTGCATATAGACAAATATACACCTTTATAAATATATTTTTGAAGTAAAATGTGAATATTTGATTATTCACTTGAAAAGTTGGCATCCTAAATAAACTTACAAAATTCCAATAATCTCCCTTGTAAACTTAAAAAAAATAACAATAAACCCTCATAAACTTAAAAAATTGCAATAAACCCCCAATGGTCATAATTTGATCTTATTCGTAATCTATAATCATAAGCAGAAATTAACATTACACTTGAAATTAATTAAAAGGTAGACTCACATGGAAGATAAGCATATAATAAGGCAAGTGTACTGATTGGCTCCTAATGACTCAAATTTCCTACCTGGTAGTTGAGATGCTTCTGTTGATAGCTAGAGCACATGTCTTGAAATGCTAACTGCTAATTAAGACTCATTTACAACCACACATTATGATTAACTAATTATTCTAAAGTATACATATTAAAATTATTGGATTTAATTTGTGAAGCAATGCTCGTATTATGCTCCATATGCAGGTTGTATAAGCATGTAACTTTTACATATATATCTCCAAGATTCTAGGGCCGGTTAGATGAAATTTAAAATTGGGGTTTTATATTATAAAAATATTGTGTATAAAAATATTATTCTTAAAACTGCAAAATTACTGATTATTACGTTCTAGTTTTCCGATATACTCCCTTTGTTTTTTTTAATTATCATATTGGAGGATTGCACATGAATTAAGGAATATATATAATAAATAATAACTTTTTTGAAGTAAAAAATTCAAAATACCTTTTAATCAAATAAGCTTAGCATTAATTAGCATTAACGACAAGTATTAGTAAGAAGGGTAAAATTGGTAAAATAACATTAATTTTACATTGAAATTCTAAAGCTGACAAATAAAAGTAAACAAGAAATTGCTAAAGCGACAAATAAAAAAAACCGAAGGGAGTATGTAAATATCAAGTACCAAACTTATTAAATCGAGTCAAACATTTGTCAAGAAGTGATTATTATACGTCCCCCTCTTAAGACGCAATGTTCTTTGCTTGTTTTGCGTGTAAATATTTTTCATAATTTAATTTGTAGTGAAACTGATAATTGTATCTCCAACAAATAAAATACGAAATTATCCATGTTCACTTGAAAATGGCCAATAATTTCCGTGTTGATTATGATAATTTGCAACAGCAGACCTGTTCGATTATAAATATAGCAATTATTCATTACTTGAGTTCAATTCCTACTAGTGTGAGTTTCTTCTAACTTAATTATTATTAGCATTGTCGTTAGTTATTCTTTGTACTTAAATGTAATTTTGATTGATTATGATGTAATGATGATATATTGTTGGATTAAGTCTGATTAATAATAATGTATCTCAAATAAAAAATAATCGTAAATTTCTTCAAATCAACATATTTTAATAAAATGAAATATATATTAGTCAAGCAGAAGAGGGAGTAATCTAATTACTAAGGTCTTCCTCCAAAACGAAACAGCTTCCACACGAGCCTCGTCACCTTGGATTTTGGTGCCCCATCACTGAGTCATGGCCTATCTTGACGAGTAAGTCTGCCATCGAGTTTTTCGTGATTCGAACATGCCTGAAAGTGACCTCGCATGGCTTCCCAATCAAAGCCTGACAATCCTCCAAAATGTGGGCGATGATCATTCCCTTTCTTGGTGACGTGGGTAAAAATACTTTTTGAATCAACTTCAACTTCCAAATACACAAATATGTACATTAAATTACTCTCGAGTCTCAGGGTTTAGCTCGATAATAGCTCGTTCGACCCCAATTCCCTTAATGTAATTTAAGTTCAATCTCGACAAAAAATTCAAAACCAAACATGTGTTGTGCGAATCATCTCGAACTCATGAACACAACCCCTGCGGCAATGGCCACGAACACAACTGCAAGCCTTCGGCAATACCAAGCGATGTTCGGGTATTTCTCCCGCAAAGACATCGCCATCACCGCGCCCGTGAACCCGAAGTTGAGGGCTATTAGACAAGCATGGAAGAAGGTGGGCTTGTTCTTGAAGATGAATATCGGTACCAAATTACCATCAATTTGTTCCGATGGCATCCGTAGCAGAGCAAAAACCGTCACAAAAGATAATGCAAAAATGAATTCTTCAACAGGTGGTATTGTAATGAAGATTTTGTCATTGTTGTGACTAATTGGGATAATGCTACTCCATTTATGAGTCATCTTCATCAGAAAATTGTAATGTTAATAAGAAATTATAATGTTCACTAATGTTCATACTAATCATCAACTATATATATCATCGATATACGTCCCCATCAAATTATTTTATATTGTAGCAGTTTCGCTATCAGAGAAACTTTCTTCTTCTAATTTTTTATTTTTCTGAATAAATTAAGAAACTTAGTTCATTGACTTATATTCCATGCAACTTCGCGGAATTTTCCTTCATTGAGTTAATAGATTATTTTGGTTATAAAATATGCATTCGCATTGCTTAAATGGTTAAAATAGCGTCATTAAATTTGCAACATTATTATAAGGATTAGTACACGATACTTGGTGAGTCACACGAAACTTTCTTCGGGGCTTCTAGGGTGCGGGCACCGTAACTCGCCCTCACATGCGGGATGGCCCTGAAATGATGTCATGTGGCGTGCGTAACTAGTATGTGACTCGGCGAGTTGACTCGCTCTGTAAATAGACCCTTTTACCCTTTTATTTTAAAAAAATTTAATTAAAAGTTTAGATAATCTTCAATTAATAAAAGACATTTATAACACTTGAATCAAAATAATTAAAACTAAAAACAAATTGACCCTTATGTTTCATGATATTACGAATTGAATTATTTTGTTTTTAAAAATAAAATAAAAAACCACTTATGATATAAAAGACCACTTTATCCCCAATTTTGATAATAATTGATTTTAACAATTTTGCAAATTGACCCCTATGTTTTGCGATTTCACGTATTGAATTACTTTGCTTCTAAAAATATATAAAAAATCGTCTGTCATATAAAAAGACTGTTTTACCCCCAATGTAGATAATAATTGACTTTGAAAATTTTGCCAACTGACCCCTATATTTTGCGATTTTACGAATATAATTATTTTGCTTCTAAAAAATTTAAAAAAAATCGCCTGTCATATAAAAAGACCGATTTACCCCCAATTTAGATAATAATTGACTTTGACGATTTTGCAAATTGACCCCCATATTTTGCGATTTTACGAATTGAATTATTTTGCTTCTAAAAATAAAATAAAAAACCGCCTATGATATAAAAAGACTGCTTTATTCCCAATTTTGATAATAATTGACTTTGAAAATTTTGCAAAATGACCCCTATATTTTGCGATTTTATGAATTAAATTATTTTGCTTTTAAAAAACAAAAAAAAGAATGCCTCTTATATAAAAAAGACCGTTTTACCCACAATTTGATAATAATTGACTTTGACAATTTTGCATATTGACCCCTATGTTTTAGATTTTACGAATTGAATTATTTTGCTTCTAAAAAAACCAAAAAAAAAAAAACGTCTTATCATATATAATAGACCGCTTTACCCCCAATTTAGATAATAATTGACTTAGACAATTTTGTCAATTGACCCTTATGTTTTTCGATTTACGAATTGAATTATTTTGTTTCTGAAAAAAAAAAAAAACCGCCTGTCATATAAAAAAGACCACTTTACCCCCAATTTTGATAATAATTGACTTTGACAAGTTTGCAAATTGACCCTTATGTTTTCTTATTTTGCAAATTGAATTATTTTGCTTCTAAATAAATAAAAATAAAAACGCCTCTAATATAAAAGACCGTTTTACCCTAAATTTTGATAATAATTGACTTTGACAATTTTGCAAATTGACCTATATGTTTTGCGATTTTCCGAAAAGAATTATTTTGCCTCTAAAAAAAAAACCGACTATCATATAAAAAAGATCGATTTACCCCAAATTTTGATAATAATTGACTTTGACAATTTTGCAAATTGACCCCTATGTTTTTCAATTTTACGAATTGAATTATTTTGCTTCTAAAAATAAAAATAAAAATGCCTCTAATATAAAAAAGACAACTTTACCCCCAATTTTGATAATAAGCGACTTTGATAATTTTGCAAATTGACCCCTATGCTTTGCGATTTTACGAATTGAATTATTTTGTTTCTAAAAAAACAAATAAAAAACCTCCTGTCATATAAAAAAGACCGCTTTACCCCCAATTTTGATAATAATTGACTTTGACAATTTCACAAATTGACCCCTATGTTTTCCGATTTGAATTATTTTGCTTCTGAAAAAAACCGCTTGTCATATAAAAAAGATCACTTTACCCCAAATTTTGATATTAATTGAATTTGACAATTTTGCAAATTGACCCCTATGTTTTGCGATTTTACGAATTGAATTATTTTGCTTCTAAAAAATATAAAGACCACCTTTTTATATGACAGGCAGTTGATCATTATCAAAATTTTGTAGAAGCAAAATAATTCAATCCGTAAAATCGCGGAATATAAGGGTCAATTTGCAAAATTATCAAGGTCAATTATTATCAAATTTGGGGGTAACGAAGTCTTTTCATATGAAACGAGGTGGTCTTTATATTTTTTAGAAGCAAAACAATTCAATTCGTAAAAACGCGGAACATAGGGGTCAATTTGCAAAATTGTCAAAGTCAATTATTATCAAATTTGGGGGTAACGAGGTCTTTTTATATGAAACGAGGTTTTTTTATATTTTTTACAAGCTAAATAATTAGATTCGTAAGATCGTGGAACATAGGGGTCAATTTGCAAAATTGTAAAAGTTAATTATTATCAAATTTGAGGGTAACGATGTCTTTTTATATGAAATGAGGTTTTTTGTATTTTTTACAAGCTAAATAATTACATTCGTAAAATCGTGGAATATTGGGGTCAATTTACAAAATTGTAAAACTCAATTAATAAGATAAGGGTAAAGTGGTAATTAACAATACTGGCCCATTTTTTTAATTTTTTTTGTAAATTTAATTAAAAGGGTAATTTAGGTATATTGTAAATTAATTAAAAGTCAATAGTTACCAATTGACTTTGACAAAGTTACCAAATCAACGGTCCAGATTAATCTGATCCAAATGAACGGCCTGATTAACCCTCCCGCATGTGAGGGCGTAACTTGGGCGCCCGCACCCTAGAAAGATCCAACTTTCTTATGAAATGTTAATTGTCATAAAATCTTTTTCAACTATTTCATTCTCCTGACACTTTCCCATGAACGGATCCAAGATCCAAGTGTTGGTACCTGGGGTGGGGCCAATCTTTAACATAGTGAAATTAATTAAGATTATGCTTTTATTTGAGCCCTTAATGACAAGAATATTAATTATTAAGCTCTCACCAAATAATATTAGACCTTAAAACATTGATTTTTTTTTTCTCTCATGTCCATCAAGAAATTGAAATAAATAGATCTGATTAATGAATAAATTAATACCCTAAATTTTAGGAAAATAAGAGTATAGTTGGACAAAATTGGTCTTGATAAGCAATTACTCCCTCTGTCCCAATTTATGTGTCATTTTAGGTGTTTTCACACATATTAAGGCATCTACTAAATTGCCTCAATCTAAGAAAAAAATAAATGATATTCCTAAAATACTCTTACATTCTCTATCTTACTTTTTCTCTTAAAGAGAGAGTTTTAGATACATTAAATAAGGGCAAAATGGAAAAATATGTAATTAATAGTGCATTGAAATTCTAAAGTGACAAATAATTTGGGACAAAAAAATTTCTCTAAAACGACACATAAATTGGGACAGAGGGAGTAATTTTTTTTTAACTCCCCATAATCCATTTATCTCTATCCCATACATCTTTCTTCTCTCTTTTTAAAGAAGAAGGGTAAAAATATCAAAATAGCTTTCAAGTTAATTCTGAATTCCCAAAGTGATATGTATTGTGAAAAAAACATTCTCTCTATAAAAAGACATATATTGTAGAATGAAGGGAGTGTTTATCACTTTAACACACCATTCACCTGTGAGCGATACTTATTTAATGAAGCCTAACACATAAAATTTAGAAATAAGTGACGAAAGAATTCGAACACAAGACCTTCTTTTGGCTCGAGCTTTAATACCATATTCATTTCACCACATTGATTTGCAGAAGTTATGAACTAATTGGTATCCAAGTGTAAAAATGCAAAACAAAAAAAAAAAAAATCACCAAATCCCGGAGAAGGTAAATATAATTATCACTTTCAAAAAATTTAGTCAACTATAATTAGCTCCCTTACTTTCTATTTATCCATCATTGCACGTTATATACTTCTTTTTCCAGATAGTTATATATCTAATTAATTTGAACTGGTACAAGAGAATTTTTCAACTTTGAACCAATCAACAACTTACCCTAAAAGATTAATTAGTTTACATTAATTGATCAACAATTTTTGTTCTGTAACGGGGACGTTGACAAAACATATTATATTTCATTAGATAATTTGAACCAATCGACGACAATATAATATCACTATGTCTAATTCAACTTCTAAATGTGGAAAAAAAAAATTTAATATTAAAGAAAACAAAATTAAACAATAATCAATATTAGTGCGAATTAGCATAACTTCAACAGAGATTAGAGATAGTAATTAGTGCACTAAAGCTAATTTCCCTTTTTAGAATAATTAGTATATACATGGAAGAGGGACAGTTTTGTCCAAATTTGAATTGATGACACTCATTCAACAACCACAATACACGTACTTTATTGAAATCACGAGTCAACCATTTCATGGAAAAAAAAAAAAGGAATAGTGTTGAATTTTGAGTACTTTTGTAACGAGGGAGAAATATTTTGATACCAAATTTTAGTAACAAAACATTTGGTATTAGGTTTTTCAAAAAAATACATTTCATATAATGATTCACAATCTGTTGACAGTTAGTTTTGTCGTTAATTTTTGGACAAAATTCAGCACTTGTCGCTCACATGCCCATTAAGTTGACAATGGGAGGAAAAACATGCATGATTTTAACGACCCACCATTGTTAACCTAACGGACACATGAGCGGTATATGCTGAAATTTGTCTGAAAATTGACGTTAAAACTAATTAAATGTGTCAAGATGCATGGTGTAAATCATTGTATGAAATCTATTTTTTTGGGAAAAAATTGATATCAAATGTCTTTTTTGGACCGATGAATTTCCCTCCTTTTGTAATGGTATAACAATAAAAAATACTAAATTCAATATTAAAAAAAAAAATCTAAATCCTGGAGGGCTACCACCTTTTAGCCACCACGTACATAGATCCGTACTTGGCCTAATTATTTTATTATTAGTACTCATTCTTGATCCTTTATATGTTGTTGTCCTGAGGCTTAGGCGGCAACGCTGCGATAATAAAAGGCAAAAGGCCAAGACCTGCACACAGCATAGGAACCCATGCAAACTCCAAAGGAAGAGCCGATGCAAGCAAGCCGTTAAACGAAAACAAAATGGTTATAATGCCCACTTGCTCAACAACATTTGCGGTTCTCGGAACTGTCTCTCTGAATGCAATCCCATTGAAAATCGCTACGCACCCAATTGAGAGTCCGGTCAGCACGTAATGCACCGATGCTGCATGAGAATTCCCACTACTGGAGAATAACATGGCGATCGTTAAGGGGGTAGCAAGATTGAGCACCGATTTTCCAAGTTCTTGATTCCGTATCATTAAAATGATTGGATGGAGCCGTATGGCTTGCACTGGAGGTGGTTCAACGAGTGGTTGTGGTGGTTTGAAAATCGAGTCCATTATCCAGAGCATGAAGTGGACGACGATGGAGAGGAATTTTTTGAAAGGTCGTAAGTGGAGGACGGCATCTACATCTTCATCAGGTACAACTATCACTATGTGTTCTTCGGCCATGTAGTAATGATAAATTGAAATTTTATTAAAATTTTGGAAGTTGAAGTCGAAGTGGAAATGGAAGTGGAAGTGGAATGGTGAATGATAATAAGAAAGATATATATTCTTCAAAAAAAAAAAAAAAAAAAGAGAAAGAAATATATATATATATATAGGACTAAGAGAGAGAAATAATTTTTCTGATATATTTGCTAACAACGAAAAGTTACACCTTGATTCTGTTCAAGTCATATGGACTTATATATATAGGATGCTAGAGCATGATTATATAAAAAAAAAAAAATTACCACCAAAATCAATCAAGTATAATTCCTAATACAAAAATAATTATATGCCCCTTTGTTATTTCCCACAAAAACCGCCTGGTTCTGAGACTGTTTCTTACATGGGAACTTCTACAAATGCGTACTAATCCTACAATATAATATATATATATATATATTTTTTGTTTGGTACTACAATATAATATATGTTTGAGCTAGCATGTCGCATGACATTTACTTAAAAAAAAAAAAAAAGTAACCACATCCCTGGTCCCTACATGCATACTCTTGTTTTAGTATTTGATTGATGTTGATGGTCATGCTTTCCTTTGTTTTTCTAGGTGGTCTAAATTCTAAAAGAACGGTGGCGTATCTCATCTATTTGCTGTGATCCATAATATTAGTCTTATTTAAGAGTTCTCTTTATTTGTTTTAAAGGCTACACATTGTTGTAAGCATCTTTGAATTTCTTATTTAAGCAATTTAAAATTATAGAATAAAATATTAGAATATTTTTCATTATAATAAAATAAAATAATTGATATCATTTATCTTCGTGTGTATATGTCACATACGTCATATGCTCATATACCTATAATGTGAATGTAACATCAAAGATTATACAATAACTACAATTATTGTGTTGATGAGTATATATCAAGGACCCATTTGGATATGTAAATTTTTATTGCATGTATTTGAAATCTCTAGCTCAACTCTTTTGCATTGCTTAAAAAAAAAACTGTAAACCTATAGAAATGCATTTGGGGTCCACTTTTGAATATATTCCAAGTTATTTTTGTCATTCTATTATTTGAAATGCATTTTTTTACCTATCGAAACTGTTTTTCACCTATATAATTAATTAGTTTTATCTATTTACACCGGTTTAATCCATTTTATTTAATAGATTTCATTCATTTTTATTGGTTCAATATATATCTTTTAATGATTTACCCATTTTATCGGTTATAATCTATTTGTATTTTTTTTTTCCATTTTCCATCGATATATTTTGTTTTCGGTTTAAACCATTTTTCAACTAATTTTCTGCACCTTGTTTTAGTAAACGTTTTTTTACTGATTTTATTTGTTTTTACCAGTTTACTCCATTTTCATTGATTTCACCTGAATTTTAATTGATTTTACATGTTTTAACTAATTTACCAAATTTTCACCGATTTTCAACTGTTTTTCACCAATCTCTATGTAACACCAATTTCATCCATTTTTCTAGACATTCACCCAAATTTTTATCGATTTCACATGCACTTTTTTATTCTCGTCACCCGTTTTTTCACTAACTTCACCAATATTCACCAATTTTACGCTGATTTAAATAATTTCAAAATTTTTATTTCATAGATCTTTTATCATTCATTAATTTTCACCAATTTTTCATGAGAAGAATTCCATAATAAATGGTTGGTAAATATGTCTTGATATTGTTTAGATTTTGCTATTGTAGCAAAAAACAAAGAATTTTACGAACTGAGCTAAGTCATAAATATTTTTTGTTTATTCATAGATAACTTGAGAGATTCTGTGTATTTGTTTTTTTTTTAGTGTAGGACATGATATTTTAGTAAATTTGAATATATATATATATATATATATATATATATATATATATATATATATATATATTAGAGGAGTGTTTATAACTTATATTGTAATAAACTTTAAATGATTCAAATTATAAAATTTTAAATTTAAATAAACTTATAATAATTTAGCATATATTAGGAGCTATTTATCAATAATTTTTTTATGATTCATTTTTGTGTGTTATATGAGAAGAATATTGATATTACAAAAGTTGATCTAATAGATAATTAATAAATTTTAGAAGTTAATGTAGGAGATAAATATAACAAGACTTCGTGTATAATTACATATCCTTCAATTATTTTGGTTGATAAAAGTGTAATTTTTGTTTTTCCATATGGTATTTGGTTAGTAGGAAAGAAATTTACAAACTTTTCTACCCTTTCCTGCACCATAATAATAATGTTCCATTCACGAACTATTTTGGGATAAAAATAATAATATCAAATTCCTCAACAGTTTTTCTTTCTCATTGCTAATGTGTATATTTTAACTGAGAGAAGAAGATGCCAATCACAATTAGATATTCAACATATTTCATGACTACTTGGAGTAAAAGCACACAATTCGTGGAACTTCATTTTCAATATAATAAGTAGTTATAAACCAAAAGTTTCAACCAATATAATTATTAAGCTCAGAAATTTGGCTCTCCATGTTGTTTCAATTAATGGCTTTTCAGAATTGGAGGAGGACTGGGTTAATGGAATCTTAGATTGAATCTATCAAAGTAGCTCTGATTATTAAACGCATTCTTAAATTATTTATTAATTGTATCTTAATCTAATATTTTTTAAATTTTGGATTCTCAGGCTGCCACTGATGACTGACGTGTATTCCAACCGTACGTACAAGCTTGGTTTGGGCGCATAATAATAACAAAAATATTGTTGACCATTAAAATTACTTTGTTGCTTCTAATTATGTGATGTAAGTATAGGTGTTCTACTTGCACAGTTGCACGGATAAGCTTGCCGACCTTGGCCATTACATGAAAAGAGAATGAAGTCCCAGTCGCACTATATATAGAGTGTGCGTATGTGAACACCTCCACTAAAAATGAGATAAATTACTAATTATTTTATATCACAATCGGGTAAATTGTCCATTAGACATTTCACATGAATGAAGTTAACTTACCAAAATCAGAGATACAACACTCATATGCATTGGTTTTATTCACTGCACACACACATTGGTGTTACTATGTGGATAAATCATATTAGAATTGGGACATAAGGATTAGATGTAGGGGTGTGCGTTTGGTATCGGGAATTGGGAACCCGAACCGTACCGATCGGTTTTTTTCCCAAAAAATGAAAATTTGTGGGTTTTTCGGGTTTTGGGAAACCCGATTTCCCGATTAATAAAAACTGGTACGGGTTTCGGGTAGAGGTTCCTACCCGATTGGGAACCCGGTATATATGACATAATCCATATATATAGATAACACGTTTTATACTTTTAAGTTTTATTTCAAATTCTCAATTCTCAAAATTAAGTAATTCTTTCAACACTCAGACTACTCAACTCTCAACTCTTGTTTCTCAAGATCTATCTCTAACCTCAAGTACACCGACTGAAATTGAGATTCAAGCAATCCAGCTCTACAAAATTCTGATCTCCACATCTGCAGCTTGATACCTTCCGAGATCTTTGTAGGCCAGTATGTAAAAGCAAAGCCTAAAGAGAGAATGTCAAAAGACTATTTTCAAAACTTGAAGTAGTTCTGGCTTGTTCTTGAGTTTCAAGACTAATGGGCCAATCTGAATTTTTTCCTTTATTCTGGGCCATGGAAAACCCAATTAGAAAAAACTAAAAATTAAAAATTTCAACACTCCCGTTCCCGAATTCCCGATTTTTTTCGGGAACCCGAAATACCGGGTAGAGGACTAATCGGAACGGGTTTCGGGAAGGGAAATTTGAATCCCGAAACCCGAATACCGTTCCCGAATTTCCCGAATTTCCGAAAACCCGTACCGATCCCACCCCTTTTAGATGGCAAAGCTTCACCATCTACATTCTTGTTTGGGTAGTGAGGATCCTCAAACGAAAGTTTGCACCGGACATGAAGTTATGAAGCACTGTGCTCGTAAAGAAATCTGGTAGTGAGAGGGTGAATGCACATATTTTGAATAGGGGGTGCAAACGAGTCGAGTAGTATATACTATTCAATTTTTTTAATGTTATCGAACTTGAAATTTTGTGTTTGAACTTGGTTTTATTGTTTAACGAACTGAGCTCAAACAAGGTTTCACCCAATACTAGAATAAGAAATTTCGACAGATTTTACAAAAAATTTCGACAGATTTCAATATTTTGACTGAATTTTCGACAGAAAAAATCCATCACAGAAAAGCTCGTCGAAATCAAGATTTCAACCGAAATTTTTCCGTTGAAATTTTAAATTTTCGATAGAAAAAATTATGTTGAAATTTCAAATTTCCACATATTTTTTCTGTTGAAATTTTGAAATTTCAACAGAAAAAAAGCTGTTGATTTTGAAATTATTTCAAATTTTCAACCGATCAAAAATAGGTCGAAATTTTTTAATTTTTTTTTATATAAATTTCAAACCCGTTCAAACAAAAATCATACATTTTAATTAAATATCAAATTAACATCAAACATCATACATTTTTCTCTCTCTACGTAGAGAGCCCTTTTCTCTCTTCTCTGGAGAGTTTTCTTTTGAGAGTGTGTAGTTTGGATCCTTCTGCCCATGGCGATTTCACTGAAATATTTGTCTTTACTCAGATCCACACTTTGCTTTTAATTATCTTTTATTATTTGGGGTTTTCTTTTGTCTTTTCTCTGTTTTGTTTGTAGTGTGCCCTTACCTTTCTTTCCTTTTCTTTTTTCCAGGGTTTGGCTGTGAAGATTCTTCTTTGTCAACTATTCTCTCCAGCGTGTATTCATTGACCCACCACTATGGATATCCCTGACTTTGAATTCGGAAATAAGATGAATTTGACTGAAGTTGAAGAGGGTTTTTGCCTCGCAGATGATGATTGGGAACAACATAATACTCCTACTGATCTTCTGTTAGTGGGTAAAATTCTAGGGGATAAAAATGTGAACATTGATTCGGTTAGGGCAATACTTTCGAAAGCCTGGAGTCCCGTGAAGGGTATCGACGTTAAACAAGCGGATGGATGACGTCTTATCTTTTCTTTCCACCATAAACTTGATAGGAAAAGAGCCCTTGAAGGGGGGCCATGGTCTTATGAGAAAAGATTAATCGTCTTGAATTCAATTAACTCAAAGGACAATCCGATTCAAGTCGATCTCAGTTGGTGTGATTTTTTTGTGCATATTTCGGGTCTCCCTCTGGTTAAATCTAATAGGAGTATGGTGGAAAAGATCTGTCAAAAACTTGGTAGATTTCGGAGCATTCAAGCTGAGCACTCGAACTCTTACTTAGGACAATCCATTCGTGCGAGGGTTGGGATCAACATTACTCAACCTATTCCGAGAGTCATGAAAATTCGAAATGACCGGGGTGATGTTATTACAGTTTCCTTCAAATACGAACGACTTCCAAATTTCTGCTACCATTGCAGGCTGTTGAACCATATGTCATTAAATTGTAAACGCAGATATCTTCATGAAGAGGAGGTTCCGGCAGAATCTCTCCCGTATGGGACATGGCTCCGTTATTCAAACACAGAAATGGGCTCAGGAAAAGGATGGCAATCGACTTCAGGGACCTATGTTTTCAGCCATCGTAAGTTCGATCCACATGCTGCCGGTAACATGACATTCAATAGGAAAATTACTGGATCAGACATTTTTTCTCCTTCGCCTGCTTCAGCTAAATCGGGTCAGATCGAATCGGATAAAACGGGTCAAACACAGTTTAATTCGGGTAGGAAGCAAATCAATGCGGAAAGGCAATCGGGCGGATCGGAAAAATTATCAGCTCCAGGGAATAGAATCGCGGCTACTCCGGATTTTGGGGATTTTGATTTAAAGTATAAGACTGATTTTGGGTCAAATCCGATAATTGAGGGAACCGTTGCAGAGTTGGATTCTATAGAGAAGTCTAATAAAGGTAAGGGAATTATTTCCGCTGACTTTTCTAGCCCCCCCCATTATTAAGCCTTTTAAAAAAATCCAAAATCCCTCCCCATACCCAGAGCAGAGCAACCAACAAACTGGCCCAGTAGCCAATTCGGCCCAAATTAAGAATTATGGACCGGACCACCTAATTCCTACACATCTATTAATCCAGGCCCTTAAAAATCAACAAATCCTTACCCAACCCAACACATCTAGCCAAGCTAAATCAAATGATCCACAACCCAAGTTTAATCGTGTGGCCCAGCTATCTAATCCCAATCTGTTGAATCAACTACCTCAATCCAAACAATTGCCTTTGGCCCTAAATCATCACCAAACCACTTCCAATCACTTCCCCAGTAAAATACCAGAACACTCAATAAAAGAGACCACCAAGCGTACGCCCACTAACTCCTCGAATCATCCTACCATTAGTACCTTCCCAACCCCAGCCCTAAGCTCAGGAATAATCGAACATATAGGTCCCATAGTTGTCGAATCCTTCAAAGCTAAAGCTAAAGAGACTACTATCCAATCCCCTGAACCAGAATTTCAATTTTCCTCCCCCATGGTCCCAATGTCTGTCAAGAAAGAAAAACAGCATCCTTCCCCTAAGAAGAACAACACTGCTGATAAACGAAAGAGAGGGAAAGGAAAAGAGAACATAGCTCCCAAATCTAAATTTAACCCAAAACTTAGTTTCCCATCCTCCGATACCTTAGTCTTTACCTCAGCTGACTCCAATAACAATGGAGACAGAATTAACCGAAAGAGAAGTTTTGATACCATGGAGAATAACGAGTTACAAGAAGGGGATTTCCAATCTAAGCAAGGAGAAGACACTTCAGTTGTTCATCAAGGACCTTCTAAGCGAATTCTTCTAGCTAATCCAGAGGCGGAGGCTGCTGTGCAGTCCCGCCTATCGCCATGAATTGCTTAGTTTGGAATTGTCAAGGACTTGGGGATTCCTTGACAATTCGTACACTCGGGTTTCACATCCGAGACTACAACCCCCAAATCATCTTCCTTTCTGAAATCAAATGCAAAGGAAGGAAGATCGAATGGTTAAAAAGTAAGTTTGGCTTCAACGGAGTGTGTGTGGAATCTAATGGGTTGTCGGGTGGCTTGGCTTTACTTTGGAAAAAAGATATTAGGGTAGAACTTCAGAGTTACTCTCGGTTTCATATGGATTCTTATGTGTTTGTGGCAGATGACGTTATAGGGTGGCGATTTACAGGTTTTTATGGTGAACCCGAAGCTAGTAGAAGAAATACTTCGTGGAATCTAATTAGGCGTTTGGCTTCTCTCAGCGATAAGGCTTGGATTTGTGCAGGTGATTTCAACGCTTTACTCAATAATTCGGATAAAGAAGGGGGCAATATCACCCATGGGGTGCAGTTAAGAGACTTTAGGGCGGCCCTTACTGATGGAGGACTTTCTGATTTGGGTTATACAGGCTACCCTTACACATGGTCTAACAGGTGGGAATACCCCCGAACAGTTAAAGAGCGTTTGGATAGAGCTTGTGCTTCGAATTCATGGGTCCGTAAATTCCCATTTAGTCGAGTTGAGAACCTTAGATTTGGTGGTTCTGACCACGCACCTATTCTCATCCGTGTTTTGGATAAAGAATGTGAAACTAGAGCAAAGCAGAAGAAACAATTCAGATTTGAATCTATGTGGCTGAACAGTCCTGATTGTTCTCGAATTGTGGTTGATTCATGGGCTGATTTCGGGGCGAATAGAGGTAGTAACAATTTATTGGGTAAAATCGAGTCCTGTAAAGGGGAATTAAAAGTATGGAGCCAGTTCTCATTTGGCCACGTCGGAAAACGGATCAGTTATTTGAGGGAAACAATCCATAAACTTAATACAGGAGTTATCACTACTCTTTCGAGAGAGAAGGAAAAATGGTTGGCAACTGAACTCGAGGAACTTCTTGATAGAGAGGCGAAAATGTGGAGTATTTGACTATGTTCGTGAGAGAGTTTGGAGTAGGCTTCAGGGACTGCGGACAAAATCACTTTCGAAAGCTGGAAAGGAGGTTCTCATCAAGTCGGTCGTTCAAGCGATTCCTTCTTATGTGATGAGTTGTTTTAAACTGCCAGGGTACCTTTTACGGGAGATTCAGTCCATGATTTCAAGCTTTTGGTGGGATGAGAGAAATGCAAAGAAGGTTCATTGGGTTAAATGGGATTTTCTTTGTCTAAGCAAGAGAGATGGGGGGCTGTGTTTTAGAGATTTAGACGGTTTTAACACTGCCTTATTATGTAAACAAGGCTGGCGTATTCTTGCGAACCCGGAGAGGCTTCTAAGCAGAATTCTCAAGGCTTGTTACTTTCCAAATTGTGACCTTTTGGAGGCACATCTAGGCTCAAGGCCCTCACTTACTTGGAGGAGTATTTGGAATTCTTTGAGCACATTGTCAGCCGGCCTACGTTGGAGAGTTGGAGATGGTAAAGACATAAAGATATGGGGTCACCCATGGATTCCGAACCTGAGTTCCTTCAAGGCTGTCTCGGGGCCTTTTCTTTTACATCCGGATTCGACAGTCAGTGACTTAATAGATAATGATTTAGGCACTTGGAACAAAGAGCTTATTGAATCCATTTTTGAAGAAAACGAAGTAAAATCTATCCTCTCTATTCCACTCGGGCACCGTACGACTTCAGACTGTCGTATTTGGCACTTTGAGAAATCGGGTCAATTCACAGTGAAATCTGCGTATCACCTTTACCAAAAAATTAAACTAGATTCACTTGAACAGGGCACGGTTTTGTCGAACAATCAGCCATCTCGAAATTGGATTTGGATTTGGAATTTGTCTGTCCCGCCTAAAGTTAAAGTGTTTATTTGGATGTGTTGTGCCCAAGCTATTCCCGTTCGGGCCCAACTTTATAGACGGAAGATTATTGACGACGCTTCTTGTTCACGGTGTAATTATGAATCAGAATCGACCTTACATGTCTTACGTGACTGTCCTTATGCAAGAGTTATTTGGGCAGCTTCTGGAGTGCCAAGCTCAACCTTCAACAGTAGTGCTGCGGATATTGAAGCATGGTTTACGGTTATGCTGTCCAAATCGGATGTTACGGAATTCAGATTCATATGTATTCTCTCTTGGTGGATTTGGTTCAGCCGTAACAAGTTATTTTGGGAGAAAAGGGAATTTCAGCCACACGAAGTTATAATGTTCGCCCGAGATTTCCATGAACGTTATAAGATGGCGCTTCTTAACATCCGCTTGGTTCCACCAAACAATGTTCAACCCCGTTGGTCTCCTCCCCCGGAAGACTATCTAAAAGTTAATGTTGATGCAGGCTTATCTGGGGACGGTAGCAAGGTTGGAATTGGGATCATTGCTCGGGATTTCGAAGGGAAATGTATAGGCTGGAATCATTTTTTTCTTCCTTATCTTTTGAATCCGGACTCAGCAGAAGCTATGGCTGCGCTTAAAGGAGTGGAATTTGGCTTGGAGTTGGGGTGGTCAAAATTGATTCTTGAAGGTGATAGTAGCTCAATTATTAAGGGAATTGAAGGAGACTCTTTGTCCGCAGGGGGCCTGGGACATATTTTGTAAGACATTAAAGCTTTAGGAAGAAGGTTCGTTTCTTTCCGTGCGACTTACACCTCTAGAGTTAACAATTCAGTAGCTCATCAACTGGCTAAGTTAGCTGCAAATTCTTTTGATTTTTCTTCGGGTCTTCCGGATCTTGTTTCGAACATTATTGTTTCTGAGTACGTTTGATTAATAATACTTTACAGTTTGATCCTCAAAAAAAAAAAAAATACATCAAACGCGCGCGTTCAAGTACTGAAATCCCAAAGTCAAATACGACTATACTACAAAACTAATGAACGAGCATTTTGTTAACTACATCTAATCATTACGTGTTTCGGGGACGGTTGTTGATCTGTGTCTGCCTGATTCTTAAATGCTCCAGACGAGAACATTTGGGCAAACATCCTCTAAATGGATTCCATCTCGGCTCTATTTGTTTTATCTTTATTGTCTCCACCGAATCCAAGACCGTACATCAAGTTGCTCTACCGTATCTAAACATTCTAAGTTGCTCTGCCTCTCTAGTAACTTTATATTCCTTCAAATGACATGAAAATGAACAAATTAAGAATGCAAGATTGAATGTAATAAAAGAACCTCTAGGACACACAAGCAATGTTTAAATAATAATTAATTGCATAAAAGACTGTGACTTGCAGCAATAACGTAACCCACTCACATTGACATATATAAGCTCCATCTAAAAACAAGAATAAGAGATATAGATACATAATATTATACTCATCAACGGGTAACAAAATAAAATCACTAGCCTAAGTAATAGCAAATAATTTAATTGGCTTAGGCTATGAAGGACAATAGTCCAAAGGGATGGTAAGGGAATATTTAGAAGAGGTTAATGGAACCAAAATACTAAGCTTTGGTAAGTATAACATTGACATGTAAAATTTGTAATATAAGCCTAAACAATTGATGAAGTTACCAAGAAATGATTTAAAAACCTTCTTGAAGCCCAAAATTAGGAGAAACAGAATATTTGTTCATTGAAGGAAGAATTATTAAGGCTATTAAAAATAGCTGAAAACTCATCACATTTAGATCCAAAATCATCACCAATAATTAATCCATCAACAAAACAAATGTTCAATGAATTATGAACACAACTAACTAGTTAACCAAATTTTAAAAAAAAAAATCATGAATCGAGTAGTTTGATTTGATTTTTAGCCCTAATTCTGAAGAACATGTATTTTCTCAGTTTTTAGCTTATCAAGTCGATCTCGAAGTGAGTTTCAAAAAAAATTTCAAACGAAAAATGATGGTCAAGCTTGTTTGATTTATATGACGAATTGAGCTCAAACAATCTTTCATCGAACGAGCTCAAGCTTGAGTATCGAGTAGTTTGGTTTGATTTTAAACCCTAATTCTAGAGAACATATATGCAAATCATGAAGAATTGTACATAAAAAAACGATCTGACAATGGGAAAGGAAAGTAAATGGAAATAGGAAATCAAATGGGAATGGAGAAGAAGTACAAAATATGAAGATCATGAAAAGGTAAAAAAAAAAAAAGCACGAAGAACATGAGGAGATTAGATTTGTGAATCTGTAATTTTTTTGCACTTTATCTTATTTTGAGTTTACTCTCGATATACACTTATATTTCGAGAGAATTGCATTTTTTATAAATTTTTATTTTTGATACTGAGTTTTATGGGTTCAACATATTTGGTACAGAGCTTTAACAAATTGTGACACATTTGGTACAGTCGTTAAAAATTTTCGTTAAGTAATGACGTGACAGTTAAGTCTAATTACAAAGTTGATACCATTACTTATGTTGACCGATAATTTTACCCTATAATATATCAGGTTATCAAAAAAGTCCCACAGCTCCAAATTTAGTGACGATTTTAGTCTACATTGTTGCCAAATTTTAAAATTGACTCGAAATAAGGTAAGGGGGGAGGGGGATGAGTGAGTTGGGTGGGGTTGGATTTTTTTTGAAATTATAATTATTTACTATTTATTATTTTAATAAATATTAAATAATTTTTAATTATATAATTTATTATTTTAATAAATATTAAATAGATTAATAATATTATATAAATTTTATATTTAAAAAGAATATGTTTTCTTAACTTTGGTGATATTTATGTTAAATTATTATTTGATTTATTAATATTAATTATAAATCAAATTAGTTATCTAAATAGAATAAGCAAAATTTTCAAATTAGTTCGCACATGATTTTATTCGAGCCAATTTTAAAATATGACAACAATGTGTACTAAAATCATTACTCAATTTGGAGATGTGGGGCTTTTTTGGTAACCTGAAATGTTATGGGTTAAAATTATCAGTCAACATAAGTAATGACATCAACTTTGCAATTAGACTTAACTGTCATGTCATCCCTAAACGGCAATTTTTAACGGTTGTACCAAATACGTCACAATTTGTTAAAGCTATGTACTAAATGTGTTGGACACATAGAACTTAGTACCAAAAATGAGAATTGACTTATAGTAAAAAAAATTGCAATTCTTATTCATTTGTAATTAATGAAAGTGTTCCTCTTTGCTCTAAATAAAACAATAATAATAGGATTAGACTAAGAAAGTTAATTGCTTGAAAACTTTAAGTTATTCAGAGGTAAGGGTTCTTGATTATTCTGAATGCAATTGATCTTGAAATTTGTCATGCCTAATTCCCTATATTTTCTGCCTATGTAATAGACAGTTCGTTGGATTTTATTATAAATCAACATTTTCTTATATATTTACAACGAGTTTCTTTTATCATGAAGATCATTTTCTAGCGGAAACGGATTTCCTATCACATATTGGTGTTACATTTTTATGTCATACCAATGTATGATTGACACGTCTTCCTATCAAATAAATGTTAAAACATGTGCTAATTAAATAAAGAAAGACATTTAATTAAACTAGGAAAGAGGTTGATCAAATAAAGGAAATGAAATCTTTGCATATTACATGGCAGAAACTATGGCTATTCCTCACTCTTCTTTTAAAAAAATTATGCATGTCTACCTTTTAGTATCTTGAAACGTTGGCCTATTTTAATTGTTTTTCAGACTAACATTGTAAATTTCGTGCAGTTAATTAGGAGAATTATGAATTACTTTTGATTTTAGTATTAATCAAAGTTCAAGTTCAAATAAAAAATTAATTCTAAGTTTGACTTGTTATATATCAAATTGAATTTTAATAATTATCTTTTGATAGTTCTTGTTGCTCGATTTGATGCTACTTGGATACGTTAAATGTGAAAATAAGTAACAAAATATCAATCTAAATGTCAAAAAGTTTTTGATTCTTCAATTCCACTTTCATGGATCCCTTTTGAAATTTATAGAAAGCGTTTTAAGAATCTCCATTAAAATGCAAATGCAAGTATTATAAAGCAAAATAATGAAGGAAATTATTTTTAAAAAGAAAAGAAGGATGAAGAGAATTAGGAATCAATCGACAATTTGGATAGAATTTTGGTTGAGAATTAAAAAGGAGCCATGTTCTCCAGTCTCCACCATAAATAGTAGAGATGTTGTTTCCCTTTTTTTCTTCTCTTGTTATCTCCTTAATTAATTGTTTAATTTACAAATCCTTCTTATTTAGTTACATTCCATTTTACATTTTATACATTTTAAAAGTTTAAAATTTGGTGTATGTGTATATTATAAATCTTGATAGAGGGACACGTATCAATAATATATTGGTTTGACATAAAAATGTGACACCAATGTGTGATAGAAAATCCGATTCCTTTTCTAGCGGATCTATATATGCCTCTTGGGAAATATATAATTCATGCCCCCAGGGCATATCTCCAACTGGTTGACCAACAATTCATAAGGCTTGCTCCAACGGCAAGGGTGGATGTTCGAATCCCATTTGGAAAGCATTTCTATGGGTCTATCTAAGGGTCATTTGTGGTGAAGGCCCCTTTGTGCGCAGGGTGTACAGCAGTATGGTGGGATCCCGAGGCTTGGTGGAGGCACATCCTGCGATTTACATCCTTTAGGGTTCTAGGGCAAGGGTTCTGAGGGTCTAGAATTAGTATAGTGTAAGCTTGTACACCTGGGTATATATATATATATATATATATATATATAATTCATGGCCAAATATATGTAACCCCTATACTATACGGTTGAAATTTAACATCATTAACCTTTTCAAACACAAAATAACATCTAATATCTTCAATTTTCCTTCATACGTTACTTGTTTATCATTAAACTTATAAAATACCCTCGTTATGGAGGGAAATTTTTCCTCTAAAATTGTGTTTATGTAAACCACACAATTGTGCTTCTAGTAACTGATAATTTTTATTTTTATTTCTAATATTGTAGAGATATATGGAATAAATTAGTAAAATGGTACATGTTTAACCGGCTTAAGCTACTATTTACCACATACACCGTGTATTAAAATTTCAATTATTCAACAAAGTTCTTATTTGTTCCAAAAGAAACATTAGACCACAATTCACGTTATATTGTTCCATATTGCATAGTACAAGTTTCGTTGATAATAGCAACACGTACAATATTTCTTCCAAATGTATTGGATAGTTAGATAAAGCATATTATTTCTTCGGGTAAATACCACTTTTGGTCCCTCTTATCATTAACTTTTTACAGAGTGGTCCCTTTTATGTTTTTTTCCCACCCTAGTCCCTACTATGAATTATTTGTTTCACTTTAGTCCCTACTACGAATTATGTGTTTCACTTTAGTCCTTATCAGGTGGTTCCGATAACACGTGACATGCATATGAATATTTTTAGGGCATTTTCGTCCGTTCACTATTGAGACTATTTGAGATATTGTTTAATTGGTGAGCAATTTTCGTGTTTGGAAAAAAAATTTGGAAAAAACTTTAGTTTGGAACGAAATGTACGATTAAGTTCGATTGGAATGAAAGCCTAGATTGGAAACTTAGTTTTTTTTTAAATAATTAGAAAGACGAAAATATCCATGTTAGTTTACTTGAAATGACAAAATTGCCCTCATGAGCATATCACATGTTATCGGAATCGCCTTGGACCACTTGAAAAGGACTAAAATGAATCAAATAATTCATAGTAGGGACTAAAGTGGGGAAAAAAACATAAGAGGGACCACTCTGTAAAAAGTTAATGATAAGAGGGACCAAAAGTGGTGTTTACCCTATTTCTTCCGTACAGTACCACCTATTACGTCATACTTATTGGACGGAAAATATGTACCTATTCCGGTGAATTAAATTTATTGGGGTGCTGGATGAATGCCGGCCATATGGGCATAAAAGAACAATTTTTTGTCCTCTCATGCCTATATGTAGACATTCAACCCCGATGTATTAAATCCACTTGGGAAGAATCTAAGTACCCCGTATTGGACTTCAGCCTACAATGCATACAGCATAATTAGGAATTAATTTTTTCGGATTTCAAGTTATTTAGACACCTTATATCCACCACGTCCTAAATTTTTGAGCCATGGTATATATATTTTGTTACTTTAGACCATGGGGCATGACAATGATTTCGCTTCTACGGTGATGTTCTTAAGATATTCTAAGCCATACAATACATTGAGACAAAACATGACGAAATGAAAATGGTGCAATAATGTTAAATTGACATGAAATTCAAGTACATTTAATCTATGGACTAACAATTACGTCATATTTCTCTTTTATTTTTCTTCTTCAAATACACTAAACAAAATTATAGTTGGTAAGTACGCTTATTAGGACAAAGCCTTTTGCAATCGTCCTAATTGGCAAGACACTTCTATTTCTTAACATTTTCATCATCAACTGCAACGACATTATTAGCATGGAATTCTTGTCCGGGTTTGCAACTGCAATGGCCTTTATAACAAATTCCATACCCTGGAAATCTGCATGGATTTGGCACACAATCCACCGCGGTCTTGCAATTACGTACCTTGTTAGGGATTATTGTTGCTGATACTGTCAAAATGAATTGATAATATAGATCAATAAATGGCAAAAAAATATGTACAAATACAGCATGGCCATAGCACATTGGTCGGCTAGAATCCGACTATCTTTTTTTAAACTTTAACTAAGGTGGATTGAAATTAATTGGATCATGGTGGGGATAATTTTTGCATTTAAGGGTATTTTGGTCATTTAATCTATTTAACCATATATATTGAAACAATTATGTAATTACCATTTGTGCTAGTAAAATCAATTAAGAACATTTTCACACTTGTAATCCATTATTGACCTTGCAAAGGGGGCAGAAGGGCAAAACTTCGGTTCTACCTTTGTACATTTTTCTAGCACATCGAATTCTCAATTGGTCAAGGAGTTCATAAAAGTAAGAACTCAAGAAGGGTCGATGGTTAGTTCGTGGCTACCCTATGACTAACCACCATCTGTCATGCTAGGTCCCTTTTTGGAACACTTTTGCATAAAGTGTCCCTAAACCCCTCTCTAATAGCGTGGATGGTGGCTACCTCAGAGGGTAGCCACGAAATTTCCGAGGTGGATCTGGCTCGAACATGACCTGTTGGTTGATCTGACCCAAGTCTTCCAACTGCTAAATTACAAATTAATCTAGCAAATTTTGTATTATAAACTATTGCTCATAAAAGGATCGGATTAAGCATCGTTGTCAATTATAAGAAAAAATGTTATATACTTTTTTATCCCAATTATAGTAATCATCGTAAATTTTTTGATATAATCAATATAATGAACTTTAATTCAAGATATGCACGAAAGTGAGAGAGATCTAGATGTATATATATACCAGTTGCAACAAGCACGAGGGCGAAGAGAAAAACGAACTTTTGGGATGCCATTTTTTGATTGTGGATGCACGAATTAAACAAGATACAACAAGAAAAAGGGGATGAGGAAAAGAATGGTTAAATAATTGTTTGATAAAATTGAGATATTCAGACCCCTAATTATATACACACACTAATATGTAAGTTTATAGAAAGTGTAATGATATTTTTTGGCAACTATATTAATGGCTCTTTGCAATATTTTGTAGAGTATATCCATAATAAATAGTACAAACCACCTTTCTACAATAGTAGCTCCAATTTTTTTTTTAAGAAACAACAATCTTTTATTTCGCTTTAAGGATCATACCTTGCCATCTTGTTCTATATTGTGATTATATGATTCTTACTTGGACTGGTTACTAATTTGGAGGTCAATTCAAAGATAAATAATTTGATAGGACTGGCTTATTAAGAATTTGGAAGAGTAATTAAATGATTGATATAATCACAATATAGAACAAGATGGCAAGGTATGATCCTTAAAGCGAAATAAAAGATTGTTGTTTCTTAAAAAAAAAATTGGAGCTACTATTGTAGAAAGGTGGTTTGTACTATTTATTATGGATATACTCTACAAAATATTGCAAAGAGCCATTAATATAGTTGCCAAAAAATATCATTACACTTTCTATAAACACAGGTCTCTATTATTGTAGCTACTTTGGAATAAAAGTGGAGTAATAAATTATTGAAATCTACCAATATCTACAATGTATATTACAATATTTTTCACTAAAAAGTAATGGAAATATGATTTGAAATAATGTACATTTTCATCTGACACTATGCATTTGGTACAGGCCCGGACTTGTGCCTAGTCCAACTAGACAATTGCTTGGGGGCCATTCAGTTTGGGCCCCCAATCCATATATGCATTAATGCATGTATATATTCTAATTCACCTAGCCCAGTCCAAAATGAAAAAAATAAAATATTAGCCCAACAAACTACATTCTGCCGATGCGCCACTCCAACTTAAGTTACTTCAATTTTTTTTAATGCAAATAAACATTGGCGGCTCTTATAATAATGCGATTAAAAAAAAATCAAGAATTTCAAGGGTCAAGTTGAAACGTCTCTTTTTAAATACGTGTATTTGCTATAAAATAATATTCACTATACCTGTAATAGTTGCTTATTTTGAAAGAAGTTTTTGAAAACTAAAATTGATAAAGACATTTTTTACGATCAACTATGTCACATGAAAGATTAAATGATTTGGCTGTTTTATCTATAGAACAAGATATGTTAGAGAAATTAGAATATGAAGATACAATAAACAAATTTGCATCTACTAAAGTAAGAAAGTCAAATTTACATAATTTTTTTTTTCAATATAGGGTCCCGATTTTTTACTTCGCTTAGGGCCGGCCCTGATTTGGTATGGTATCTCATGATAAATACATTTATTAAAAATAAGGGGGAGGGGTTGCTGAATTTTTTATTTGAAAAGAAATTATTTTGATTTTGATTTTTTCTACTATTTTTTTAATTTATATATATACAAATAGGTGAATTATTAGTATTTTTTTATTTTTTTAATTATTGTATAATTTATAGTGATACAAATAAGTGAATTACTAATTTTTAATTTAATTTTTTAAGTATTTTCTAATCTATATTAATACAAATAGTTGAATTTATTTTTTTATTTTTCGATTCTTTTAATTATTTTTAATTACTTAGATACAAATAGGTGGTTTTTTCTATAATTTCCAAAATGATTTTTATTTAATTTTTTTATTATTTCTCTTAAAAGTTGGGCACTAAATTAATACCAACGAATTTTATAAGGATTTAAGTGTAATATAATTATAGTGAATAAATGAAAATACTCTAAAAAATGATCACTTCATGTACTTGTTTTGGAACTTGTTCAAATATGAAATATGCATAAATACCAGTTGTTTAAACATCTTTGTCAGATTAATGAAGTCCCTCTAATCTTTTTGAAGATATAGATTGTACTTCTACATTGATGCTACATAAAGTGAATCTCGACAACGGGAGCTTAATCCTTTCATGTACTCTTTAATTTCTGGACGGGTCAACCAAGTTAAAATTTAAGATACAACTTAGATCGATAATTGATCTGAACATGATTGATCCTTTAATTTCTAGTTTGATATTGTTGTTTGATCCAAGTCAACAAGTGAAATAAATTTTTTTTGTTTTAGTCTAAACAATTTAATAGGCTATATGACACTTATGATCCCCAAGTGTAAAGTGTTTTACACTTATATTTCTTTCGTTAAATAATTTATACTTAAGCTCCTATTATATAAAGCAATTTACACTTATATCCCTTTTTTCAAGAATTTACATATAAGTTTCTCCTATATAAATATTTTACATTTAATTTATATCCTTTTTCCCAAATATTATATCCATCTTGTCAAAAAAATTACACTTTAAGTAAGAGTATTCTCGGGTTGTATGTGTTATAATACCCTTTCTTAAAGTCAAATAATATCAAAATATCGATTAAACATAGAATTAGACTACATGAATAATCCGGCCCTTAGATCACTTTGGAGCATGAATGTGAGAAATCATAAAATTCACTTATAAACTGATGATCTTAAAATATTCCGACAATGAAAAAGAAGGTTGATTTAGCCGATCAAATGATTGACATAACAAAACTCCACAAAATTAAGCTTATAACTTTGTTAATTCTTTCACGAAATCCAAATATATTTAATTTATAGACCAACAAAATCGTATTTCTCTCTTATTTTCTTTTCTTTTTCCAGTAAACTCGATCAATACAATTATAGTTGGTACGTACACTTATTAGGACAAAGCCAATTGCAATCTTCCTAATTGGCGCGAGACCTCAATTTCTTCACATTTTCATCATCAACCGCAACATTAACATTAGTAGGAGCATAGGATTCTTGTCTTGGTGGGCAACTGCAACGGTGATTAGAACATAATCCATAGCCTGGTACACATGTATATGGCTCACAATCCTTATTGTGGTCGCAAATGATAATACGTTTCATTCTTGTTGCTGACACTGTCAAAACCTAATGCAAAAATTAATTAGGGCTTAATTTTTGATTTAGGTAAAATGTGAATTGTGTGCTTTCACTACCAAGTTGATTTGAGTTTGCTAAGATGGAAAATATTTTAAGACTTGCTCTACTTTGATTGATGCTCCCTGCAATTTGATCCCTGTCTATCTGCTACATGAATTGTATGGGTTCAATTCAATTTTTTCATTCATACTTGATTTTATTTTTGTATCTTGATTTAGTCTCAACTGCTCGGTAAAAGGCTGCAAAGATGCACTTGCAATTTCTACTTTGATTTCTCTGTCACTTGCATTCTAAACTTATTGTTGTAGTATTACGAAGAGTACACCAATTGGTTTGCAAATGCAGAGCCAAATCATTTAAGGTCTATACAATGTGTTAATTATTGCATAATTTACTTATCTGAGAAGTCTAGCTTCTTTACTTATCTTACTTTTGTGGTAAAGAAAAAGCCTCAAACATAGTACTGTAATTAATACTAGTTGAAGTCTAATTGCTGAAAAAATTAGTCCTGCATGCTTGTCAAATGTTACTTTGGTTAATGACTTAATTTTGAAAATCACAACTGTTCAGTTATAGGCATTAGGATAATGGAGAAATAGGAAAGATCTTTGTACTTAATTTCCATGAAAGATGATCTGATAATTAATATTATGCTTCTTCAATGCTGTACAGGGTACTTAAGTTTAGGCTTTCATATCTTCATCCCCATCAACCATGGTGATAAAATTTATGTATTTTCTTAAATCAACTATGGTTAAAGTTGATTCTTTTATTTACTAGAATCTAGAATAGGGCAGCTTGTCAAATGGGTTTATATATAAATGTTCATAATGCGTATGGAAATTGTTATCCAAATGCAAAATGTATGGTTAGGTCTTACTTTATTTTCGTCATATTTTCCTTCAATTTTTAAAGTGCAAATGGCAGGTAGCCGCGACAGGGGCAGAGAGGTACTTATACCACCATATGGGAATGGTATTCCCAGTTCTTTATCCGTGCCTATTTCTAGTCCTCATGACCATACGATCGACCCGGGCTCCAGTTCTCGTTCTCGTTCTCGTTCTCTCTCTCGTCCTAGTTCGGTTCCGACTGAGAATTCAATGGTTGATTCGAGGCCTTTCATTATTTCTGAGTCGACCAAAGAGTATGAACTTTCGAATGCGATATTTGTGAATTGTAGGATAAGTTTCGATGGAATGAGGAGGATGAGCAGCTTGTTAGGAAAGTTTTTGAACATAAAGGCTCAAACTCCTATAAGTACAAAATGTCTCATATTTGGAGGAAGAAAAAAGGACGAGCACGATAGATGGGGGTGAATGGGTACAATGCAGTGACTAATACGTGAAAGAGTGCCGAGTGGATTGCTAAAAGCATAAGAAATAAAGCTAATCGTGCATCAGATTGCGATGGAAGAGGTTACCCAATAAACCTTGGTGGAAGCAAGTCACGTGCGACTTATATAAAAGAATTTGTAAGTAATATTTGTAATACTCAGATGTTTTTGGAGTATGGATTGTGGATTATTCCACTTTAGTTTTAGTTGTATAGTTTTTGGATTATGAATTATGTTTTTTTATTTTGTTTATGAAAATTGAAATGTGTATGGATTGTGAAAATTGATTTTGAATTGTGTTTATGAAAATTGATATGTGCATATGGATTTTGTATTGTGTTTATTAGAATTGAAATTTATTTATTGGATTATATTGGTTATTTTCGGTTGGAAATATACCAACCGAAAATTATCGGTTGGAAAGATATACCAACCGAAAAGTATCGGTTGGAAAGATATTCCAACCGAGTTTGGAGTCGGTTGGAAATTCGGTCGAAAAAATATTCGGTTGGAATTTCGGTTGCAAACTCATTTTCAACGGAGGTTTTTCCAACCGGTGTCTTCGGTTGCAAAATCGGTTGGAAATTCAAGTTTTCAACCGATTTTTACCCATTTTCGGATGGAATGTCGGTTGGACTTTTTGTTTTTTTTAGTAGTGGTCAAAACGTGCCCTTTTTAAGACGCAATAATATTCACTACTTGTTTTACTTGTAAATATTTTTCATAATTTGTAGTGAAAGTGACAATTGTATCTTCCCAAATAAAATACGAAATCACCCCTGTTCACTTGAAAATGGATAATAATCCCCTTGCTCATTATGATAGTTTGCAATTGCATACATGTTCTACTATAAATATAGCAATTATTCATTGGCAATGACCACCTACTGATTTATGAGGGTATTTCTGAAGAGTACAGTGACTTAAATAAATACTGACACATGTCATTTTTCACTAATAAAAATAACACAAAAATTTTGCTTTTGCCAATTAAATAAGACAGAAGGGTGTTTAATTTTGCATTTCACTGAAAGATTAAATCTTAGTTACTATATTTCAATCTAGGTTCTTTGGTATATTCATTTAATAAGTTTTAAATTATCAAAAATTACAATCTAAACATTTATATAACAAATTAATAAAGAAATACCATACATAAATAAGACCGTGTCATTCAAATTGAAAACAAGAACATTATGACTGAAATAAACAATAAAATTGATGCATGCAAATTTGTGCCCAAGGGCAATCTAAGGATTACCCCCCTTGACGTTAAAATTAATATTAACGATAAAATAATAAGTTAAAATAAATAAGAGAATAAAGTAATGTTTTTCTCATATATAATTCACAGCGTTTAATTTTTATTTATGATCATCGTAATTACAGAAAACAATTACGAATACTGATTGACCATAAAATTATAGAGGGAAAAACACTTTTGACCCCAAACTTTACCCCATAAAACATATTTGGTACCATGCTTTGCAGAAAAACAGATTTGGTACCACAATTTAGAGAGTTTTGACACATTTAGTCATTCCGTTAAATTTTGGACGGAATTTTCGCGTGTGACCGTCACGCGCGCGTTAGGTTCAAAATGGTCACGAGTTTTGCACATGATAAATCGGTCAAAACACTTTTGGTCCCAAATTTTACCCCAGAAAATACATTTGGTACCATGCTTTGCAGAAAAACAGATTTAGTATCACAATTTACATACTCTTGACACATTTAGTGTCTCGGTTAAATTGATAAAAATCACATATAATGAACAGACAACAGTTTCTCTAAAAGATTTGATAAAAATCACAAAATATACTTAAATCATTAAAAATATTCTTAACAAAAGTACATTGGATACCTAACTTGGTGCACTTTGATTTGCACTTGTATCCATTTATCAAAATTTCGTTTCGACTGTATGTTTTGGAGAGCCAAATATTGAAAACTTTTCGAGACTTTTCGGAAATGTTTCGGAAACACTAAGGAAAATTTGTAAAAAAAGTTACTAAATTTAGGAAAATAACAGAGTTTAAGGCAAATAAATAGTTTCGAAATTACATCTTGTTTTCGTTTTGCCTGATTCAAAAATGAAAACTTTTCGATGTTTTCGATGGAAAAGATGCAAATTTTGATCGGTGCTTGTATCAACATTGGAATACAAGTGCAATTCAAAGTGCACCATGTCAGGTATCTAAGTACTTTTGTTAAGAATATTTTCAATGATTTAAGTATATTTTGTGATTTTTATCAAATCTTTTAGAGAAACTGTTGTATGTTCATTATATGATTGGACAGAAACGCTCAACTGTGGCACAATTAGTTCAAATTCTTTCAGAAGCGAATGCTTTAGAATATTCCATTCTTGTAGCAGCCACCGCTTCGGATCCTGCTCCTCTGCAATTTTTGGCCCCATATTCTGGGTGTGCCATGGGGGAATATTTCCGCGATGTTGGTTGTCTTACTCGAGGTTCTGCCCGCTCCATCGATATCTTTCTTACAACTTTCCTTGCCTTGGCAAAGTCTACCTGTACGTTAGCTTAGGTCGATGTTTACGCATATAGGGCGTATAGCAGCTTCGATCTTATCTTAGTAATTTAATCCATTTTAAAGGGGTTCCCTACGCCTCTTGCTATTGCAAAGAGAATTTCCGACCTTCACAGCTCCGGGAAATCGAACTGGTTTTATTGCAGGATTATCCAGGTCTGGTTTGAAGCTCTGATACCACCTTGACAGATTGATTGAGAAAGGCTCAATCTTCCAAGAGGAACCAGAAAGAACAAGAGAGAGACCTTGCTCAATAGTCACTATCTTTTTATCCGTTGCGAATGTGTTTTCTGGGGTAAAATTTGGGACCAAAAGTGTTTTAACCGATTATCATGACGTGCAAAACTCGTGACCATTTTGAACTTAACGGGCGCGTGATGGTCACGCGTGAAAATTCCGTCCAAAATTTAACGGAATGACTAAATGTGTCAAGACTCTCTAAATTGTGGTACCAAATCTGTTTTTCTGTAAAGCATGACACCAAATGTGTTTTTTAAAATAATAAAGTTTGGGACCAAAAGTGTTTTTCCCTCTAAAATTATTTATTGTTCATTTGGATCATTTACGTTACAAGTACTCTAATATCCTATTTGAGCTCTCTAAAGTTTCTATTAATTTTAGCACCATATGATTTGAGTTAGGGTCACCTTAACTCCCCTTAACAGTCTCTTGGAACTTCTAACATTATTTTATGAAATTAATGGGCAAAGCTGAGACCACTGAATCAAGAGGAGGTCCTGAGTTCAATTACCATTAATGTGAATTGTCATGTTAAATATTAAGTTTAATACAATTATTAAAATAATTTTTGATGTAACGATTGATGATGAGTTACATCACAATTCACCACATGAGGAAAAATGAAAAGGAACATAACATGCTACAAATTAATGATAATCGAAAACGAGGTTTAACGAGCCAAAATTATGGAAAACGAGGTTTAACGAGCCAAAATTATCGAAAACGAGGTTTAACGAGCCAAAACCACATGCATTTTTTGGGCCAGTTCCAGCAATTCAAACTGTGACTTGTCAGATCTCGACCTAAGCAATGATAATCACTACAGCTAGGGGGAATTAAGACCTCACCTTTGCCCTAATTCCCAAATTAAATTTGGAATGGGGTCTGGTTCAACTCAGGCCATATTTTTTTTTTCACAGAAAGAAATTTGGCTTGTTTGTTGTTGATGAAATTGTTTAATTAATAAGAAGCTGTATGTTCATTTCATGAGATGACTTTACTCAATTTATAATTTTTTTTCCAGTGAAATGAATTTCACCGTTAAAATGATCAATTGGATTATAATTAAATTACAAAAAGATCAATACATTGTTGGATGAAGTCTGATTAATAATGATATATTCCAAATAAAAAAAATCGTAAGTTTCTTCAAATCAACATATTTTATTTTAATAAAATGATACATATACATATAAGAGGAAGTAATCTATCTAAGGTCATCCTCTAAAACAATACAACTTCCACACGAGCCTCGTCACCTTGGATCTTGGTGCCCATCACCGAATCATGGCCCATCTTGGTGAGAAAGTCTGCCACTGAGTTTTTCATGCTTGATCATCATTCCCTCTCTTGGTGACGAGGGTAAAAACAACTTTTAAATTAACTTCAACCTTAAAATACACAAAATATGTACACTAAATTACTCGAGAGTATCGGGGTTTAGATCGATTATAGCTCGTTCGACCCCATTTCCCTCAAAGTAATCTAAGTTCAACCACAATATTAATCTCCAAAAAAAATTCAAACCAAACATGTGTCGTGTGAGTCATCTCGTACTCATTAACACATGTGTTAGAGCCAAAATGATATTAACACAACCCCTGCGGCAATGGCCACTAACACAACTGCAAGCCTTCGACAATACCAAGCGATCGTCGGGTATTTCTCCCGCAAGGACATCGCCATCACCGCGCCTGTGAACCCAAAGTTGAGGGCTATTAGACAAGCATGGAAGAAGGCGGGCTTGTCCTTGAAAATGATTATCGGTACCAAATTTCCGTCCGATGGCATCCGTAGTAGAGTGAAAACCGTCACAAAAGATAATGCAAAAATGAATTCTTCAACAGGTGGTATTGTAATGAAGATCTTGTCATTGTCGTGACTGATTGGGATAAAATTGCAACTCCAATTATGATTCATCTTCATCAGAACTGTATATATGTACTGGCTATATATATTTGTTTGTGGTACTTAATATATATACTCCTCCACTTTTTATGTACCGGCTAACATCGCATATTTCTTTTAGAATTATTAATGATACGACTCAGCATAAGACGTCGTCATCCAATTATTTATATTGTAGCAGTTCGTTATCAAAGAAACATTCTTCATTGACTTATATAGTTAAATTCCATGTACTTTTCTCCGAAATTCCTTTCATTGAATTATAGATTATATTGGTTATAAAATATGCTTAAATTGTTCAAATAGCCAATAGCCTATTTAAACTTGCAAAATCACAACGACCTTCCTTTTAAACAACTTTATAAGGATTAGTACACGATACTTCGTTAGCTTTCTTGTGAAATGCTTATGGCGTAAAATCTTTTTGTAACTATTTGATTCTCCTGACACTTTTCCATGAACGGATCCAAGATCCAAGTGTTGGTGGGGCCTATCTTAAACATAGAAAAATTAATTAAGATTATGTTAATGCTTTTAATTGAGCCCTTAATGACAAGAATTTTAATACGTACTATTAGACTTCTAAACATTGGTTTTTTTCTTTCTCATGTCCACCAAGAAATTGAGTTAAATAAATTTGAGTCATATCATGATAATTTTTACTATGCCTACGAATCTCAAATAAAATTGAAAATTACGTTTTACACATGTCGGGTAAAATAGAAATGCCAATTTAACATTAACGATGTTAGTTGTCTAATTGTCTAATGGAGCAAAGGAAAGTGCATAGACGAACCTATTTTTATTGTGTTTTTGGATACTTTTACTACTATTAACAATACGTAAAAATGTTGAATACTTTACTAAATTTCAAATTCTTTTACATTATCTACTTTATAATTTGCCAATAATACAAACCATGTGATCAGTTGAATTAATTGACACACAATATTTTTTCTATGCTCTTTTGCCGTCTACTTTTTACAAAAAATCTCAACTATAAATTACTCCTATTAAATTGGTGTGTGTTAATCCATCTACATCCCGCAAGTTTTTTTGTGTTGATCAGTTTATTCCAGATATTTTTTGCCTTTCAACTTTAAAATTATATATATTAGCCCCATTATTTATTGTAAATATTTATGAAGAAGCAAATGGTCGATTTGCAGACACTATCAACTTTAATTGTGACTGTATCCAAGTGTAACGATGCAAAACAAAACACAATTCACCAAATTCCGGAGAAGGTAAATACAATTATCATTTTCACAAAATTAAGTCAACTTTAAAGAGGCCTTCCATCACTTTCTAAGTTTCTATCCATCATTGCACGTAATAGTCTTTTTTTTTTTTTTTTAATGTAATTTGATTTTTTTTTTGATAGATTTATATATGTAATTAATTTGAATTGGTACAAGAGAATTTTTCAAATTTGAACCAATCAATAACTTACCTTTAACCTTTAAAGAATAATTAGTTAACATTAATTGATCAACAAGTTTTGTTCTATAACGGGGACGATGACGAAATTTAATAATTAAAGAAAACAAATTAAATAATAATCAATGTAAAGTACCCTCTGTCCCAATTTATTTGTTACATGTTTTCACACATATTAAGGCACTTACTAAATAGCCTCAATTTTAGGAAAAAAAATACTCCTACATTCTTAAAATACCTTTATTCTTTATTTTATCCACCATTAACTTTTTTTTTTTTATTTCCCAAGGGTTTAATCCCTTTCGAGGCCGGTTGAACACATTACACACTCTATCTCTTACTTTCTCTCTTATTCCCTCTCTATCTTTTAGATGCATTAAATAAGGGCAAAATAGCAAAATATGTATTTAATAGTGCATTGAAATTCTAAAGTGACAAATAATTTGGGACAATTTTTTTTTCTAAAAAGACAGATAAATTGGGACAAAGGGAGTATCCCTTTGTTCCATATTATTTGACACATTCTTACTTTTCACATAAATTAAAAAATATCATTATTACATACTTTTTATGGTCAAATATCTAAAATACCCTTTATAATGATGGTTACTTTTTAATTTTTTTTATTGAGTTTCTCAACTCCAATGAGAGAAAGGAGCAAAACGGAAAAAAATGATGTGATAACCCAAACATGCCAATTATTTGAAACAAAAAAATCTAACAAATGTGCCAATTAATATGAAACGGAGGGATTAATAATTAGCATAATTAGAGATAGTAATTAATGCACTAAAGCTAGTTTTCCTTTTTAGAATAATTAGTATATACTCCATTTGTCCTAAATTATCCGTCGTTTTACATGTTTTCAAATATATTAAAGTACCTAATAAATAACCCCAATTTTAGGGAAAAAATAAATTATATACCTAAAATACCCTTATTCTCTATTTATCTCAGAATTAACATTTTGCACATTATTTAAGTTTTACACTCCCTTTCGTAAGTGCAAAATAGAAAAATATGTAATTAATATTGTATTGAAATCCTAAAAGAGAGAGATAATTTGGGAAAAAAAAATTTCTCTGTAAAATGACAGATAATTTGAATCAAATAGAGTATATGCAAGAGGAGTAGTTTTGTCCAAATTTGAATTGCTGACACTCATTCAACAAACACAGTAGATGTGCAATACACTTACATCATAAATAATGAGTTAAAGCAATACAAAAATACAAATCCTGGAGGGCTAAAACCAAGCCACCACATATATAGATCCGTACTTGGCCTTCATATGTACTTCAATCAATCCTCCAAAGTAAGATAGTTTTTGAAAAAAAAAGGATCGAATTAATCACTCTTAGTTTATGTAGTTGTCCTGAGGCTGAGGCAAAGCTGCGATCATAAAAGGCAAAATGCAGAAACCTCCACAGAGCATGGGAACCCATGCAAACTCCAAAGGAAGAGCCGATGCAAGCAAGCCGTTAAACGAAATAAAAATGGTAATAATGCCAACTTGCTCAACAACATTTGCGGTTCTAGGAATTGTCTCTCTGAATACAATCCCATTGAAAATCGATACGCACCCAATTGAGAGTCCGGTCAGCACGTAATGCACCGATGCTGCGTGAGAATTCCCACTACTGGAGAATAACATGGAGATGGTTAAGGGGGTAGCAAGATTGAGCACGGATTTTCCAAGTTCTTGATTCCGTATCATTAAAATGATTGGATGGAGCCGTATGGCTTGCACTGGAGGTGGTTCAACAAGTGGTTGTGGTGGTTTGAAAATCGAGTCAATTATCCAGAGCATGAAGTGGACGACGATGGAGAGGAATTTTTTGAAAGGTCCTAAGTGGACGATGGCATCTACTACATCTTCATCAGGTACAACTATCACTATGTGGCCTTCGGTCATTTAGTAATGAAATGGAAATATAATTAAATTTTGGAAGTGGAAATGGAAATATGTGCTAACAACGAAAAGAAAAAAGAACACCTTGGTTCTGTTCAAGTCATATGGACTTTATATAGGATTATAAAAAAAAAAGCATGTCCAACAAAATCAGTCAAGTATATTTCTTAATACAAAATTTTTCATGAGAAGAATTCCATAATAAATCGTCACTACTCATGCCTTGATATCATGGGCGGAGCTACACTATAGACAGGGGGTGCATGGACCCCCTGAAATTTTGGTCCCAAGCATCATATATATGATATATTAATATATTTATGTTAAACTATAAGATAATTTATAATTTTCTTTTAGTGGACCCTTAATTAAAATTAAATTTTTAAATAAAAGGGGTCCATGTTTATTAGAGTTTGAAAAATTTAAGAGTTACAAAGTGAACATTAACTCAAACTCTAATATTTTATTTTTATTTTGTAATTTGAATCATACTATAACACTAATAATACTTTTTAGGGATTGACACTTTTTAGGAATAGCAAGAGTTCTCAAAATTAAAAGGAATTGGTGATCTTGCTAGAAAATTAGTTGAAACAAAGAGGAACACTATGTATCCTCTTGTATTTTTACTTTTAAAATTGATAATGATTTTGCCAGTTGCTACAACGTCTGTGGAGAGAACGTTTTCTGCTATGAAGTATATAAAAAATCGACTGAGGAATCGGATGGGAAATGAATGGGATGGGAAATCGACTAAAAAATCGACTGAGGAATCGGATGTTACTTATATAGAGAAAGATATATTTGAATATTTGATATCGTTACAGATGATTTAATCATGCAACGATTTCAGTCTATGACAAATCGACTTGTACATTTGTAAAAAAAAAAAAGTTTTCATTCCATTTAGTTTATTTTGAGTTTGAATTAGTTTGGTCATATTTTAATTTTTGTTGCTGATTTTTTTTAAATATTTTAAATAATACTCATTAATTTATAACGTGTCGACCCCGGTGAAAAAAGTTTCTGGCTCCGCCACTGCTTGATATTGTTTAGATTTTGCTTTTGTGGCAAAAAAAAAAAAAAAAAAAAAGTTACGAACTGAGCTAAGTCATAAATATTTTCTGTTCATTCAATAGATAACTTGAGATTCTGTGTATTTGTTTTTTTTTTTTTTTTTAGTGTAGGACATGATATTTTAGAGAATTTGAATATCTATATATATTTTAGAGGAGTGATTATAACTTATATTGTAATAAATCTTTAAATGATTCAAATTATAAAATTTTAATAAAATATGATACTAAATTATAATAATTTAGCATATATTAGGAGCTATTTATCAATAATTTTTTTATGATTCAATTTTATAGGAGAAGAATATTGATATTATAAAAGTTGATCTAATAGATAATTTCCAAATTTTAGGAGTTAATGTAGGAGATAAATATAACAAGACTCCGTGTATAATTACATATCCTTCAATTATTTTGGTTGTTTTTGTTTTTTCATATGGTATTTGGTTAGTAGGAAAGGAAGCTACCAAAATAATAATGTTCCATTCACGAACTATTTTGGGATAAAAATAATAATATCAAATTACTCAACTGTTTTTCTTTCTCATTGCTAATGTGTATATTTTAACTGAGAAAGATGCCAATCACAATTATATATTCAACATATTTTCATGAGTACTTGGAGTAGAAGATAGCACACAATTCGTGGCACTTCATTTTCAATATAATAGTTATAAACCAAAAGTTTCAACCAATATAATTATTAAGCTCAGAAATTTGGCTCTCCATGTTGTTTCAATTGATGGCTTTTCAGAATTGGAGGACTGAGTTAATGGAAGCTAAGATTGAATATGTCAATTAAGGAGCTCTGATTATTAAAGGCATTCTTAAATTATTTATTAATTGTCTCCCCCTTGATTGACAAACAACTTTTGATGCGAAAAAGATTTTAAGGGAACTTCCCCTAAATTTATGCAATTTTGAAAATTTCAAACTCCCCCTCAATTGAGGCATTTTCAAAAAAATATTTCTTGGGAAATATAAGAGGCCTTAACATTAATTGTTAAGTCTCTTTGACCAATGAATTTTTGAAAAAAATATTTTTATGCAAATTTTCAAAATCATGCAATGCCAATGTATATATGAGCAAGTTGAGTCCAGGCCACGGTATCAATAATCAAGGGATCATATATGCAATAATCATCTCATAGCAATATAATATTCAAAATATTAGCAGATCTTTAAACAAGCATCAATTTACTTCTCTCCCCCTTGTGTCAATCAATCAGTTCACTCTTAAGTTAGGTAATATTTGCAATATAAGATCAGAGTTTCACGAATAATTAGGCGGAAGCATAATCTTTTCAAATTTCATTTTCACTTAAAATGCCCAGATTTTTTCTATTCAAACAAAATTGATCTTTAGCGACTGCCTTTGTAAAAATATCTGCAAGTTGATTTTCAGAGTTCACAAAATTAACACAAATATTTCCTTTTTGCACATTGTCACGTATGAAATGAAATTTAATATCTATATGCTTAGTACGAGAATGTTGCACTGGATTCTTAGTAATACTAATGGCACTCGAATTATCACATAATATTTCCATATTTTCAAACATTAAACCAAGATCACGCAAATAACTTTTCATCCACATAATTTGAGCACAACAATTAGATAATGCAACATATTCAGCTTCAGCGGTTGAAAGTGCAAGATAGTTTTGCTTTTTAATATGCCATGCAACAAGACAATTTCCCAAGAGTTGACATGTGCCATTGGTACTTTTACGGTCTAGCAAGCATCCTGCTAAGTCCGCATCAGAGTAGCCAGTGAGATTAAAAATTTTACTAGTTGGATACCATAGACCAAAATTTATGGTTCCTTTTAAGTACCGAAAAATTCTTTTGACAGCGACAAAATCAGGGGCGGACCTAGAGGCTTTTGGTTGGGGGGGCGAGATTTTTTAATAGCAAATTTGATATTTTCCGTTATTGAGATAAAATGACAACTTAATGAAAATAAATAATTTTGTATATTTATCTAATAAAATGTGAAAAAATATACTAGTAATTTTTTTTTAAATAGTTTCATTCAACAAATGATTCAAGATATTGAGTAATCTTAAAAAACATAAATATTTTTACAACATAAATCCAATTCTGTAAAAAAAAAAATTGCTATAAGAAGTACAAAAATTAATACTAGAATTTTTTTTTACTATAGTGCATTTTATAAAATCAAATATTTTTTTATCATAAATATAATGATTATAACCAAGACACTAATAAATTATTAACATAAAAATATTTACAATAATGTTATTACACATACCATGTTAATGTTTATGAATTAATCCATATATTTACAATAATAGGGAAGAAAGAAAGAAAGAAAAACAGTTTATAACTAAGAAGGAATCACAAATGAAGTTTAGGAGAATCGAACCTGGGCCTCCAGGTTAGAAATGTAGTAATCCAACCACTCTACTACTGACTCCATTTGAAAATATTTGACAAATAAATCTATAAATATATTTATTCCAGATTTTTTTGGGGGGGCGACCGCCCCCAGCCCCTTAAGCGGTCCGCCCCTGGACAAAATGCGACTCTTTTGGTGCAGACTGAAAACGAGCACAATAACAAGTGGCGAACATTATATCGGGCCTACTAGCAGTTAAGTAAAGAAGACTTCCGATCATACCTCGATACCTTGTTTCATCAAAGGGTTTACCTTTCTCGTCCTTATCAAGTTTCGTGGTAGGGCTCACGGGAGTACCCATTCTTTGCACTCGTCCATTCCAAATTTTTTGATGAGTTCCTTTGTGTATTTCGTTGGCAAATAAAGATTCCCTTTTCATTTTGTTTTATTTGAAGCCCAAGGAAATATGTTAGTTTGCCCATAAGACTCATCTCAAATTCATCATGCATACACTTAACAAAATCTCGGCAAAGAAGATCATTATTAGCACCAAATATTATATCATCAACGTAAATTTGAACAATTAACAAGCCATTTTCATTTGCTTTTAGAAAAAGTGTTGTATCAACAGTACCAATAGAAAAACCATTTTCTAAAAAAAATTTACTTAATCTTTCGTACCAAGCCCTAGGGGCTTGTTTTAATCCATAAAGAGCTTTTGACAATTTAAAAACATGGTTAGGAAATTTTTCGTTTTCAAAACCCGGGGGTTGCTCCACAAAAACTTCTTCATTCAAAAAACCATTTAAAAAGGCACTTTTAACGTCCATTTGAAAAAAAGTAAATTTCCCAAAAGAGGCATAAGAGAGTAACATACGAATAGATTCAAGTCTAGCAACAGGAGCATAGGTTTCATCGAAATCGATACCTTCTTGTTGATTGTAGCCTTTAGCGACTAATCTCGCCTTGTTTCGAGTAACCTCACCTTCTTCATTGAGTTTATTTCTAAATACCAATTTTGTTCCAATGATGGTGTGCTTACTCGGCCTTTCGACTAGAGTCCATACCTGGTTTTTATCGAATTGAGCGAGCTCATCTTTCATATATAGCGGCAACCCAAGACTTATCCCTTAATGCTTCATTAACGTCTTTTGGTTCGGTGATTGAGATTAGGATAAAATTGGCACTTTGATGTTGTTGTACCTTTGATCTGGTTTGAAGTCCACTCCTTAGATCACCAATCACTTGTGTAGTGGGATGGCTAGATGCATGTTTGAACTTTCTGACGGCTGGTTCATTTTTTGTTCTGGAACTTCCTTCTTCAGTTTCTGTTTCTGCTTCATATTCCGGATCCTTTTCAGAATGTTCTTCTATTTTGGTTACTTGTTCTTGTACTGGTTCCGGCAGTTTCTATTTTTCGATTGTGATTTCGTCTTCAACATCTGAAACATTATTGCTCAAGGATTTCTTGGCATCAAAGGGGTTAGTTTCATCAAAACGAACATGCATAGATTCTTGTATAGTTTGTTTCCTTTTATTATAAACACGATATGCTTTACTAGTTACAGAGTATCCAACAAACATGCCTTCATCAGCTTTAGGATCAAATTTAGTAAGATAATCACGATCATTAAGAATATAACACTTGCAACCAAAGACTCTAAAGTAAGCAATATTAGGCGTTTTTCCATTCCAAAGTTCATACGGAGTTTTATTTAAGATGGATCTAAGAAAAACACGATTAGATATATGGCATGCAGTACTAGCGGCTTCAGCCCAGAATGATTTAGGCACACTATATTCATGTAAAAAAGCTCTTGCCATTTCTTGTAAAACACGATTCTTTCTTTCAACTACCCCATTTTGTTGAGGGGTCTTAGGTGCAGAAAAATTATGAGAGTAACCGTTTTCATCACGAAATGAAGCAAAGTATTTGGAATAAAATTCAGTACCATGATCAGTTCTAATCGAATTAATAAGATAACCCTTTTTATTTTGCAACTTTTTAGTCAAAGTAATAAACGCATCTAAGGCTTCATTTTTGTGCGCAAGAAATAGAACCCATGTAAAGAGAGAATAATCATCAACAATGACGAAAACAAATCTTTTACCTGCTAGAGTTCTTGTTTTCATAGGACCGAAAAGATCAAGGTGCAGTAGTTCAAGAGGTCTTGTTGTGGTTACTACATTTTTGGGTTTGAATGAGCTCTTGATTTGTTTGCCCATTTGGCAAGCATCGCAAAGTCCTTCCTTTTGATAAGTGATTTTTGGTATTCCTCTCACAAGGTTCGACTTGGCAATTTTTGACATTAAATCAGTGTTTACATGGCCAAGACGTCTATGCCAGATTGATTGGGAGTTATCACTTACTGCTAAACACTTGACATTTTGGTTAGATAAATCAACAAAATCATGCAATAAGTATTACCTTCTCTTGAAGCTTCAAAAACAATTTTTCCATCGTTTTAACAATGCACTTGGATGTTTCAAAATAAACTTCATTACCGTTATCACAGAATTGGCTAATTCTCAATAAATTATATTTTAATCATTTAACAAGCCAAACATCTTTAATGCAAGTAGATAAATTCTTACCAACATTTCCACGACCAATCATTTTACCTTTCGTCTTGTCCGCAAAAGTGACATAGCCTCCTTCACATTTATCAATTTCACAAAATATTGATAGATCTCCCGTAATGTGATGAGAACAGCCGCTATCAAGAAACCATTTGTCTTTTCATGAAGGAGTCTTTTGTACCTATTCAACAATGAGACAAGGTTTGCACTTTAGGTACCCAAATTTTGGGTCCTTGCAAGTTAGTCACCACATTTTTAGGTATCCACATAAGTTTATTGGCGTTGTTCCTTTTGTAGATGCAATTAAAGGATTTGTGACCGGTTTTTCTGCAGAAATCGCAAGTATGGTATGGTAAGACTAAGAAGAATTTTTTGCAACTTTGCTTAATTTGTCAAAAGAATGCTCATATCCAATTCCGGCTCTATTTAATGACATATTTTGCATTCCTCGAAGTCTATCGAGATTCTCCTTTCCTTTAGTGAATTTTTCTAGACATCTAGTTAAATCAACAACTTTGGCTTTAAGAAAAGCATTTTCTTTTGAAATACGTGAATTTTCATTTTCAAGTTTTTCAATTTTCTCAAGGCTTTCTTTCATTCTAGTGTCAAATTCTTCTCTTTCTCTATTTAGCAAAGTTATCTTTTTCTTGAGTTTTTCATTTTTAGAAGCAAGATTTTTAAGATCCTTTTTGCATTCATTTATCATAACGGTCCATTCATCTTCACAATCTATTTCATTATCTAAATCATCACATTCATCGAAATAGTATGAAGGTAATACCTCATTTCGAGTCAGGAAGCAAAGATTTCCAGATTCGTCTTCCGTTTGTTCTTCTTTGGAGTCCGATTCATCCCAAGACGCGATCATTCCTTTGCTATTGGTTTTCATGAATGCCTTCTCGGATTTCTTTAATTTTGGACATTCAGTACGTATGTGTCCCATTTCGTGACATTCGTAGCATCTCACTTTGTTCTCGGCTTTGAATGGCTTCTTATTGTTTTTCGAGAATCTTTTTGTGAACCTATTTCTTGAAAGTTGGTTAAGCCTTTTGGTAAGCATGGTTATCTCTTCATTCCGCTCATCTTCGTCTAGTTCCTCGATATCACTATCATCGTCCTGCAAAATATTTGAGTTAAAAATGCGATAGATCTTCTATCTTTAATTGCGCTTACCTCGTCCTTAGACAGGATGGTGAGTTCATGTGATGTGAGTGAGCCTATGAGTTCAGCCATGGTCATTTTGTTGAGGTCCTTGGCTTCTTGTATGGCAGTGACTTTAGGTGTCCATTCTCGTGAGAGATATCTCAGAATCTTCTTGACTTGCTCACTTTGAGGGTATATTTTTCCAAGTGCAGTCGTGGGGTTAATGATCTCCATGAATCGAGCATACATTTGACTTATGCTTTCATCCTCTTTCATGTTGAACATTTCATATTGATGAACCAATATGGTGATTCGTTGCTCTTTGACTTGACTTGTCCCCTCATGAGTTACTTGTAACATATCCCTCATGTCTTTTGCCGTAGTGCACGAACATACCTGATTGTATTCGGATTTGGTGAGGGCGCATGCTAGTAGATTTTTGGCCTTTGAATTTAGTGACACCAGTTTCTTGTCAGTGTCGGTTAGTTCCTTCCATGCTTTGGGGATTTGCTTCTCGCCTTCGGTTTTCATTGGTATGGAAGGTCCTTCAAGAATTACACTCCATAAATCACAATCAATGGAGATCATGAATTCCTCCATTCTATTTTTTCATATTGAGTACGCAGTTCCATCAAATAGTGGGGGCCTGTTATGCGATTGTCCTTTTGCGAAAACATCATTGCTAAAGGTAGACATAAGATCGTTAGCTCTCGGGGGTTAACCCGCACAGTTAAATAAATAATAGAGCACCTGCTCTGGTACCAATTGATACCTAAGAGGGGGGGTGAATTAGGTATATAACTTTTTCAAAGAGTTTATTTCCCAGAAGACAATTAGTAAATAGCTCCAATAACTTTAAATAAAAGTTAATCGTTCCAATGATTTTAAGATTAAAGTTACGATAAGAAGTAAAGAGCAAATAATATCAATAATCAATAATCAAGGGATCATATATGCAATAATCATCTCATAGCAATATAATATTCAAAATATAAGCAGATCTTTAAACAAGCATCAATTTATTGGAACGATAAATAATGGAGCACCTGCTCTAATACCAATTGATACCTAAGAGGGGGGTGAATTATGTATATAACTTTTTCAAAGAGTTTATTTCCCAGAAGACAATTAGTAAATAGTTCCAGTAACTTTAAATAAAAGTTAATCGTTCCAATGATTTTAAGATTAAAGTTACGATAAGAAGTAAAGAGCAAATAATAAAAGGAGAGAAGGCAAACACAATTTATAGAGGTTCGCGCCCCAACGGCCTACTTCCTCTCTTCCAGCACCCCTGGGTAAAATTCACTAATATATCGTGGCTTGTAGGACAAACCTTCGCCGCTCGAGATTACAAGATCAATTCTTTCTCTCGAAACGAGCTTGCTAGGCCTAACCTATCGCTCAACAAAAACCGTGCTTGCTAGGTTCCTACCTATCGCATAAAAACAGTGCTTGCTAGAACACTCAATCCTATCGCACTACGAGCTTGCAAGTACAAAATTTTCGCTCAAAAACAGTAGTAAAATTTTGATTACAAATATATGCTCCAAAATGAGCTGATTTTGCAAAGTATTAAACGCTGATCTTTTTCTTCTATAACTTAGAGTATATTCAAGATTTCAAGATCAAGAAGAAAAGATATTTTAAAAAGCCATTTTTGAGAAAAACGATTTTGACAAAATTAAGAGCACTCAAAGACTTTAACTAGGAGAAATGATTTAGCAAGTGATAATTTAGAGAATTGAGTTGTGTTGAGCCATGAAAAATGATCCACTATTTATAGTTGAGTGGAGTTGGTTCAATAGGGAAATATTTTGAAATTCAAAAATGATTTGTCACATTTAAAAAGATGTTGCAAGATTAAACCATGTGACTAATTTTCCAATGAATGTGGACAAGGTTTAGTAATTAGGTGGAGATGAAATCTTTCCAAAAGAATTGATTTTAGATACAAGGGTAAGATAATTTGCTAGACAAATTAGAGACAAGTTATTTTGCTAGCTAAGTCAAGGGATTTGAAAGAAATCTTCCCTAAAAATTGATTTGATTAAGAATTTAAAATTAATAGCCAAAATTAAATAAATTTACAAGATAATTATGCTTAATTAAAGAGTAATTTCGGCCATAATTAAGTAAAGCAATTCACAGCTCATTTTTTAAAGTAACTTTGACATGAAACAATATTTTAATAAAGGGCCAAGAGGTTGGATTAAAAGTATTTAAAAAGTTTGAGCTAGGAATTTTCTTGCACTTTTAATCAATTGAAAAATACTTACTAAGTAGACCACAATTTTCATGAATCGAAAATTGGGCCCTTCAGGGGTGCTAGGGGCTTCGATCTTGATCTTCATTCATAACGAGCCTTTAGCTAAAATTGGTCTTCTCATGATCTTCCTTAATAATTTGCATAAACATTTTCGTATCAAACTTGGCCTTCTTCATTATTTTGGACTATCTCAAACTCCAAATGGGTTGCTCTTTTATAAATAAAAATTTGTCCAAATCATAAAACTAAAGAGCACCAATATATTAAAAGTTCGTTTGTTAATCATCACCTATTCGACTAACAAATTGTATCTTAATCTAGTATTTTTTAAATTTTGGATTCTCAGGCTGCCGACTGATGACTGACGTGTTTTCCAACCGTACGTACAAGCTTGGTTGGGCGCATAATAATAACAAAAATATTGTTGACCATTAAAATTACTTTGCTGCTTCTAATTATGTGATGCAAGTATAGATGTTCTGCTTGTACGGATCGATAAGCTTGCCAAACTTGGCCATTACATGAAAAGAGAAAGGCATAATCGGGAGTACGCCACGAGGTGTGTAGTTTAAAGTGTTTTCATTTACGCATATCACGTATGGTTAAATTGCCTATATCTCAGAGAGTAAAGTAAGATGAATATGTTGTCAATAAAAGGTTAAATTGATCATCTTTTCACATGAAAATGAAGTCCCAGTCGCACTATAGATAGAGTGTACGTATGTGCAACACCTCCACTAGAAATGAGATACCCATTATTTCATATCATATTGGGATAAATTATCCATTAGACATATCACGTGAAATTAACTTACCAAAATCAGAGATACAACACTCATATGCATTGGTTTATTCACTGCACACACATACATTGGTGTTACTATGTGGATAAATCATAATAGAATTGGGACATAAGGATGAGATGGCAAATTTTCACCATCTACATTCTTGTTTGGGTAGTGAAGATCCTGAACAAAAGTTTGCACCGGACATGAATTTATGAAGCACTGTGCACATAAGGAAATCTGGTAGTGAGAATGTGAATGTACATATTTTGAATAGGGGTGTAAACGAGTCGAGTAGTATATAATACTATTCAATTTTTTTAATGTAATTGAGCTTGGAATTTTGTGTTTGAACTTGGTTTTATTGTTTAACGAACTGAGCTCAAACGAGCTTTTATCTAACGAGCCGAGTATCGAGTAACTTAATACTTTTGACATGTATTTTCTCAGTTTTTAGCTCGAGTTGATCTCGAGGTGAGTTTCAAAATTTATCAAACGAAAAATGATGGTCAAATTTTTTTGATTTATATGAAGAATTGAGCTCAAACAAGCTTTCATCGCACGAGTTCAAGCTCAAGTATCGAGTAGTTTGATTTGATTTTTAGCCCTAATTCTCAAGAACATATATGCAAATCATGAAGAATTGTACATAAAAAAGATCTGACAATGGGAAAGGAAAGTAAATGGAAATAGGAAAACAATTAAGAATGGAGAAGAAGTACAAAATATGAAGATCATGAAAAGGTAAAAAAAGAAAACGAAGAACATGAGGAGATTAGATTTGTGAATCTGTAATTTTTTTGCACTTTATCTTATTTTGAGTTTACTCTCGATATACACTTATATTTAGAGAGAATTGCATTTTTGATACATAGATAAATGTCAATTTCTACTTTTTCTACTGAGTTTTATGTGTCCAACACATTTGGTACAGAGCTTTAACAAATTGTGACACATTTGGTACATTCGTTAAAAATTATTGTTACGTGATGACGTGACAGTTAATTCTAATTGCAAAGTTGATACCATTACTTATGTTGACTGATAATTTTACCCCATAATATATTAGGTTACCAAAAAAGTCCCACATCTCCAAATTTAGTGATGATTTTAGTCTACAATGTTGCCAAATTTTAAAATTGACTCGAATAAGGTAGGGAGGGTGGGGTGAGTGAGTTGGGTGGGGTTGTAATTTTTTTAAAATTATAATTATTTACTATTTATTATTTTAATAAATAGTAAATAATTTTTAATTATTATTTATTATTTTAATAATTATTAAATAGTTTTTAATTATATAATTTATTATTTTAATAAATATTAAATAGATTAATAATATTATATAAATTTTATATTTAAAAAGAATATATTTTCTTAACTTTGGTGATATTTATGTTAAATTAATATTTGATTTATAAATATTAATTATAAATCAAATTAGTTATCTAAATAGAATAAGTAAAATTTTCAAATTAGTTCGCACGTGATTTTATTTGAGTCAATTTTAAAATATTGACAACAATTTGTACTAAAATCGTTACTAATTTTGGAGATGTAGGGTTTTTTTGTAACATGAAATGTTATGGGGTAAAATTATCAGTCAACATAAATAATGGCAACAATTTTGCAATTAGACTTAACTGTCATGTCATCCCTTAACGGCAATTTTTAACGGTTGTACCAAATGTGTCACAATTTGTTAAAGCTCTGTACCAAATGTGTTGGACACATAAAACTCAGTATAAAAAGAAGAATTGACCCATAGCTTAGTACAAATAATACAATTCTTATTCATTTGTAATTAATGAAAGTACTGTTCCTCTTTGCTCTAAATAAAACAATAATAATAGGATTAGACTAAGAAAAGATAATTGCTTGAAAACTTTAAGTTATTCAGAGGTAAGGGTTCTTGATTATTCTGAATGCAATTTATCGTGAAATTTGTCATGCCTAATTCGCTATATTTTCTGCCTATGTAATAGACAGTTCGTTGGATTTTATTTATAAATCAGCATTTTCTTATATATTTACAACGAGTATTTTTATGAAGATCATTTTCTAGAGGGATCGGTACACTTTTATTTCATATCAATGTATGATTGACACATGTGCTAATTAAATAAAAAAAAGACCTTTAATTAAACTAGGAAAGAGGTTAATCAAATAAAGGAAATGAAATCTTTGCATATTACATGGCAGAAACTATGGCTATTCCTCACTCTTCTTCTAAAAAAATTATGTCTTATCTTGAAACGTTGGCCTATTTTAATTGTTTTTCAAAACAAACATTGTAAATTTCGTGCAGTAAATTAGGAGAATTATGAATTACTTTTAATTTTAGTTTTAGTCATAGTTCGAGTTCAATTGAAAAATTTATTCTAAGTTGGACTTGTTATATATCAAATTGAATTTTAATAATTAACTTTTGATAGTTCTTGTTGCTCGATTCGATGCTACTTGAATAATTTAAATGTGAAAATAAGTAACAAAATATCAATCTAAATGGCGAAATGGTTTTGATTCTTCGATTCCACTTTCATGGATCCCTTTTGAAATTCATAGAAAGCGTTTGAAGAATCTCCATTAAAATGCAAATGCAAGTATTTTAAAGCAAAATGATGAAGGAAATTATTTTTTTTTAAAAAAGAGAAGGATGAAGAAAACTAGGAATCAATCGACAATTTGGATAGAATTTTGGTTGAGAAGAAGGAGCCATGTTCTCCAGTCTCCACCATAAATAGTAGAGATAGTGTTTCCCTTTTTTTTATTATCTCCTTAATTACTTGTTTAATTTACAAATCTTTCTTATTTAGTTACATTCCATTTTATTACATTTTAAAAGCTTAAAATTTAGTGTATGTACTTTGGTATATTAATAATTTTGATAGAGAAACACGTATCAATAATATATTGGTGTGACATAAAAATGTGACACCAATATGTGATAGAAAATCCAATTCCTTTTCTAGCATATCTATATATGCCTCTTGGGAAATATATGGCTAAATACATGTAACCCCTATACTATATGGTTGAAATTTAACATCATTAACCTTTTCAACCACAAAATAACAACTAATATCTTTCAATATTCCAAATTTATCATTAAACTTGTAAAATACCCTCGTTATGGAGGGAAAGTTTTCCTCTAAAATTTTGTTTATGTAAACCACACACTTGTGATTCTAGTAACTGATAATTTTTATTTTTATTTCTAATATTGTAGGGATATATGGAATAAATTAGTAAAATGGTACATGTTTAACCGGCTTAAGCTACTATTTACCACATACACGTGTATTAAAATTTCAATTATTCAACAAAGTTCTTATTTGTTCCAAAAGAAACATTAGACCACAATTCACGTTATATTGTTCCATATTGCATAGTACAAGTTTCGTTTATAATAGCAACACGTACAATATTTCTTCCAAATGTATTGGATAGTTAGATAAAGCATATTATTTCTTCCGTACAGTACCACCTATTACGTCATACTTATTGGACGGAAAATATGTACCTATTCCGGTGAATTAAATTTATTGGGGTGCTGGATGAATGCCGGCCATATGGGCATAAAAGAACAATTTTTTGTCCTCTCATGCCTATATATAAGACATTCAATCCCGATATATTAAATTCACTGAGGAAGAATATAATGCCTACAATGCATACAGCATAATTAGGAATTAATTTTTTCGGATTTCAAGTTATTTAGGCACCTTATATCCACCACGTCCTAAATTTTTGAGCCATAGAATATATATTTTGTTACTTTAGACCATGGGGCATGACAATGATTTCGCTTCTACGGTGATGTTCTTAAGATATTCCAAGCCATACAATACATTGAGACAAAACATGACGAAATGAAAATGGTGCAATAATGTTAAATTGACATGAAATTCGAGTATATTTAATCCATAGGCTAACAATTACGTCATATTTCTCTTTTATTTTTCTTCTTCAATTACATTCAACAAAATTATAGTTGGTATGGACACTTATTAGGACAAAGCCTATTGCAATCGTCCTAATTGGCAAGACACTTCTATTTCTTAACATTTTCATCATCAACTGCAACGACATTATTAGCAGGGAATTCTTGTCCGGGTTTGCAACTGCAATGGCCTTTATAACAAATTCCATAGCCTGGAAATCTGCAAGGATTTGGCACACAATCCACCGCGGTCTTGCAATTGCGTACTTTGTTGGGGATTATTGTTGCTGATACTGTCAAAATGAATTGATTGATAAAGATGTTTAATTGATTTGATTGTGCTTAAACTTTGGAGATTAATTGTATGATATCAATTATAGATATTAGATTGATTGTAGGAAATCATTTAGATATTAGATTGATATCAATTATACGTTTTAGATTGATTGTAGGAAATCATTTAGATATTAGATTGATCCTAGTGCTTGATTGTAGGGAACTAATTGTATATTGTAGTGTATATATAGCCATTGTACTCTAACAGCAATGTAACACAAAATTCATTCAATTCTTTATGGTATACAGAGCCATATTCTTATAGTTTTCTTCTCTTCTCACAGCTGCACTTCAAAATCTCTCTATCCCCTATTTTTTTTTTCTTTGGCTAACTATGGCCACTGACAACAATCAAACACTCATACCCAACACTCAAGAACCCTCCAAACCCCTAATTGCTATACATATACACAACTCAGTAAAACTCACATCCACCAATTATCTCTCTTGGAAACTACAAATTGAATCCATTCTTATTGGCTATGATCTACAACAATTTATTGACGGATCTATCTTGGCACCACCAGCCACGATCACCGATGCAAATGCTACCACTACTAATCCAAAATACCTAACCTGGCTACGTCAAGACAAATTAATCTTTGGAGCACTAGTGGGCTCTATTTCTCAAAGTATCATACCACTTATCACTCAATGCAAAACATCACGTGAGGCATGGACAGTCCTTGCCAACACTTATGCAAAACCATCTCGTGGTCACATCAAGCAAATAAAGGAACAAATCAAACAAGCAACTAAAGGGTCTCAAACAATCTCTGAGTACATGCAATTCATCAAGACTCGGACTGAAGAACTTGCTCTCCTTGGCAAGCCTATGGACAACGAAGACATCATTGAGAAAATTCTTGATGGACTTGATGATGACTACAAACCAATTGTAGACATTATCAATGCTAGAGAAACCACAATATCGTTTGATGAACTTCATGAAAAGTTGATTAACAAAGAGTTATCTCTTCGATCTCACTTTTCCAATACAACTCCGCTTCCGATCTCAGCAAATCCTACTTCAACTCGAGCCAACTCTCGACCAAATGGTTCAGGAAATTAACGGCCGTGGACAAACACATCAATCAACACCAATACGAGAATTGATCGTCCATCCCCTCGGCCGTATCTAGGAAAGTGTCAAGGGTGTCGTGCTCAAGGACACACTGTTCAACAGTGTCCTCTCTTTCGCCTAACACCAATGACTCCAGAATCCAATCCACGACCATCTCGTCAATGGCAATCCCGACCCCCAGCTCCATGGCAGCCTCGTGCTAATGTTGCAATAACCAACAACTCCAATGAGTCCAATTGGCTTCTTGACAGTGGTGCATCTCATCATGTTACCACCGACCTGAGTAATCTCTCAATTCATGCTCCTTATACAGGGCCTGACGATGTTGTAATTGGAGATGGCACGGGTCTTCCTATCTCACATACTGGTTCTGCCACTTTAAAAACTCCTTCACAAACATTTTTACTTAATAATGTCCTTTGTGTTCCTACTATGCATAAAAACCTTATTTCAATTTCTCAATTTTGTATATCTAACAATACTTCAATTGAATTCTTACCTCATTCATTTCTTGTGAAGGATCTTCGCACGGGGGCAACACTTTTACAGGGTCAAACTAAGGATGGTGTGTATGAATGGCCAACTCGCTCTCTCAAGTCTTCTCCATTGGTAGCTTTCTCTAGTGTTAAGACCACTTCGTCCGAGTGGCATCATCGCTTAGGTCATCCGTCATCATCAATTCTTCGACATATTGTCTCTACTTTTCAATTAGAAGTCACAAGCCCATTATCTCATAATTTTAATTGTAATGCGTGTCAATGCAATAAAAGTCACAAGTTACCTTTCTCCACATCCACTCTCACCTCAACTTCACCACTTAATATAATATACTCCGATGTGTGGACATCTCCCCTATACTCCATTGATAATTTCAAATATTATGTCATTTTTGTCGATCATTTTACTAAATACATATGGCTTTACCCACTCAAAAGAAAGTCTGATGTCTATGGTGTATTTGTTCGCTTTAAATCATTGGTGGAAAATTACTTTAATCGAAAAATTATCACGTTGTATTCTGACAATGGGGGGGAATATAAAGCACTCTCTTCTTATCTTAGTTCTAGTGGGATATCTCATTTAACAACACCTCCACATACACCTGAACACAATGGTTATTCCGAACGCCGTCATCGTCACATTGTTGAAACGGGCTTATCACTTCTCTCACATGCTTCCATGCCCTTGTCATATTGGTCACATGCCTTCAACACAGCGGTTTATCTCATTAACCGTCTACCCACTCCTACCCTCCAACTCCTATCACCATATGAAAAGCTCTTTGGCACACCCCCGAACTATTCCAAACTTCGAAGTTTTGGTTGTCTGTGCTATCCTTGGTTGCGACCATATTCGCCTCACAAACTATCTCCACGCTCTACTCCTTGTGTGTTTCTGGGTTATTCATCCACTCAGAGTGCTTATCTTTGTCTGGATACCGTTAAGTCACGTATCTACACATCTCGTCATGTTAGATTCATCGAGTCGATAATGCCCTTCAAAAATATTAAAACTTACCTCCCTCGTCCTTCTTCATCCTTACCTCACTTATGGCTTTCTTCCGAGTCACAGTCCTCGGCCACCATCACATCATCTGTTGCCCTCGATCCAGTCCCCCAAGAGGATCTCATTCAAGAGACCACCTATGTACCCACATCAATCGTTCTTCCACCAACAAACACCCCAACCATACAAAATCCAAGAACCGACACCGTGGTTACACCTTCACCATATCAACATCCAACTCCACTATCACTATCTACTTCACCCGAAACCCAATTACCACAAGCACCAACACCTTCACCTCCTCCGCCTCCCCCTCCACCTCAAGGTATAGTTACTCGATCCAAGAATAATATCCAAAAGCCAATCCAGAAACTCAACCTCACTGCACAACTTTCCTCCAACCCTGACCTTGAACCCTCTACAGTGACCCATGCCATCAAAGATCCCAAGTGGCGTCAGGCCATGTCTGAGGAGTATGATGCTCTTGTTCGGAATGGGACATGGGATCTTGTTCCACCACATCCGTCCCAAAATGTAGTTGGTTGCAAATGGATTTTTCGAACTAAACGTCTTTCTGATGGTTCTATTGACAGGTACAAAGCACGTTTAGTTGCCAAGGGGTTCCACCAACGTCCCGGTGTTGACTATCATGACACCTTCAGTCCAGTTGTCAAACCAACAACAATACGACTTGTTCTTTCTCTTGCTGTTAATCGTGGCTGGTCACTACGACAACTTGATGTCAATAATGCCTTCCTCCAAGGCTCTCTTTCCGAAGCCGTCTTCATGACACAACCACAGGGATTCATTGATAAAGATCAGCCTCAACATGTCTGTAAATTACGTAAAGCAATATACGGTCTCAAGCAAGCTCCTCGTGCATGGTACCATGAGTTACGTCAATTCCTAATCACCTCTGACTTCACTAATTCTCATGCCGACACATCACTATTTGTCTACAGTGCTTCGGACATCATGATATATCTCTTGGTATATGTTGATGACATAATCATCACAGGAAACAATAATGCAGCAGTACAAAATTTCATTAACCTTCTCTCCAATAGATTTTCCCTCAAGGACCTTGGTCCACTCTCATATTTTCTTGGAGTTGAAGTCCTCCCTCATCAGCATGGCATATTTCTTTCTCAGCGGCGATATATACATGATATACTTACTCGCACTCACATGTCTGATGCCAAACCTGTGTCTACACCTCTTGCCACTAATCCTACACTGACTCTTCACTCCGGATCGTCCTTATCTGATCCAACTGAATACAGAGCTCTTGTTGGCAGTCTCCAATACTTATCCTTAACCCGACCAGATATTGCCTATACTGTCAACAAGTTATCTCAGTTTATGCACTGCCCTAAAACTGATCATTGGAGTGCAGCAAAACGTCTACTACGGCATCTTAGTGGCACTATTAACCATGGTATTGTCCTCTATCGTAACTCACCACTATCACTTCATGCCTTTTCAGATGCCGACTGGGCAGGAAATAAGGACGACTATACCTCCACAAGTGCCTATATCGTCTACCTTGGTCGTAATCCAATCTCATGGAGTTCCAAGAAACAGAGAACAGTGGCCCGCTCATCAACCGAGGCCGAGTATCGCGCGGTTGCTACTGCAGCTGCTGAAATTAAGTGGGTTTGTTCTCTACTCACCGAGCTCCATGTTTCTCTACCTCAACAACCAGTTATCTATTGTGACAACGTTGGTGCAACAAATCTCTGTTCAAATCCGGTTTTTCATTCTCGCATGAAACATGTTGCTCTTGACTATCACTTCATTAGAGAACAAGTTCAAGGGGGCTCTCTTCGAGTTGCTCATGTTTCTTCTTCTGATCAACTAGCTGATGCGCTCACCAAACCTCTTTCCCGCTCGCGATTCTTTCAATTAGCAAACAAGATTGGAATCACCTCACGGTTCTCCATCTTGCGGGGGCATGATAAAGATGTTTAATTGATTTGATTGTGCTTAAACTTTGGAGATTAATTGTATGATATCAATTATAGATATTAGATTGATTGTAGGAAATCATTTAGATATTAGATTGATATCAATTATACGTTTTAGATTGATTGTAGGAAATCATTTAGATATTAGATTGATCCTAGTGCTTGATTGTAGGGAACTAATTGTATATTGTAGTGTATATATAGCCATTGTACTCTAACAGCAATGTAACACAAAATTCATTCAATTCTTTATTGATAATATAGATCAATAAATGGCGAATAAATATGTATATATACCATAGCACATTGGTCGGCTCGTGCTCGACTAGAATCCGACTATTTTTTTTTAAATTTTAACTTAGGTGAATTGAAATTAATTGGATCATGGTGGGGATAATTTTTGCATTTAAGGGTATTTTGATCATTTAATCTATTTAACCATATATATTGAAACAATTATGTAATTACCATTTGTGCTAGTAAAATTAATTAAGAACATTTTCACACTTGTAATCCATTATTGACCTTGCATAGGGGCAGAAGGGCAAAACTTCGGTTCTACCTTTCTACATTTTTCTAGCACATTGAATTCTCAATTGGTCAACGAGTTCATAAAAGTAAGAAAATGAGAGGGGTTGATGGTTAATTCGTGGCTACCCTATGAGTAACCACCATCTGTCATGTTAGGTCCCTTTTAGGGACAATTTCGCATAAAGTGTCCCTAAAACCCCCCCTAACACCGCGGATGGTGGCTACCGCATAGGGTAGCCACGAAATTTCCGAGGTGGATCTGGCCTGAACATGACATGTTGGTTGACCTGACCCAAGTCTTCCAACTGTTAAATTACAAATTACTCAAGCAAATTTTGTATTATAAACTACTGCTCATAAAAGGATTAAGCATCTTTGTCGATTATAAGAAAAAATGTCATATACTTTTTTATCCCAATTATACTAATCATCGTAAATTTTTTGATATAATCAATATAATGAACTTTAATTCGAAATATGCACGAAAGTGAGAGAGATCTAGATATATATATATATATACCAGTTGCAACAAGCATGAGGGCGAAGAGACAAATGAACTTTTGGGATGCCATTTTTTGATTGGGGATGCACGAATTATAAAAAAGACACCAACAAGGAAAGGGGGATGATAAAAAGAATGGTTAATTATTTTGTTTGACAAAATTGAGTTATTATCAGACCCTTAATTATATATACACACAAATATGTAAGTTTATAGAAAGTGTAATGATGTATAAGCCAAGTATCATTATCTTTTGGCAACTACATTAATGGCTCTTTGCAATATTTTGTAGAGTATATCCATAATTAATAGCATGGATCAAAATTTCGGTTCAAATGTATGTTTCGATCAGTCAAATATTGGAAATTTTTCGAGACTATTCGGAAATGTTTCGGAAACACTGAGGAAAATTTGTAAAAAAAGTTACTAAATTTAGGAAAATAACAGAGTTTAAGGCAAATAAATAGTTTCGGAATTACATCTTGTTTTCGTTTCGTCTGATTCAAAAACGGAAACTGTTCGATATTTTCGATGGAAAAGATGGAAATTTTGATCCATGATTAATAGTATAAACCATCTTTGAAACAACAATTTTTTATTTCGCTTTAAAGATCATACCTTGCCATCTTGTTCTTTATTGTGATTATATGATTCTAACTTGGACTCGTTACTAATTTGGAGGTCAATTCAAAGATAGATTATTTGATAGGAGTAAATGATTTTTAATTTCGATCAAAATTTTCATTTTAATTTATTCATATTCAACTAGATTTTAAATTTAATTTATATTTTATTGTGCAATTTTACCATCCTCGTTTTTATTTTTTATTCTAATCACGAAGATTAATTATTTTACGTAATACTAATTTACGAATTTTATTTATCCAATTATAGAGGGGCCTTCTGATATACATTATCGTACCTGAATGACGCTACCAATGTTGGTCACCGCAGTTGGGAAGAGGGAGGGGATGGTTGAATGGGGTTAAGTGTAATATTATTATAGTGAATACATGAAAATACTCTAAAAAATGATCACTTCATGTACTTAGTTTTGGAACTTGTTCAAACTTTTTTTTTTTTTTTTTTTTTTTTGAGAACAGGAACTTGTTCAAATATGAAATATGCATAAATACAATGTTGTGTAATGAAAATATATACATAAAGTGAGTCCCGACAACGGGAGCTTAATCCTTCCATGTACTCTTTAATTTCTGGACGGGTCAACCAAGTTAAAATTTAAGATACAACTTAGATCGATAATTGACCTGAACATGATTGATCCTTTAATTTCTAGTTTGATATTGTGGTTTGATCCAAGTCAACAAGTGAAATAATTTTTTTGTTTTAGTCTAAACGGTTCAATGGGCTATATGACACTTATGATCCCCAAGTGTAAAGTGTTTTACACTTATACTTCTTTCGTTAAATAATTTATACTTAAGCTCTTATTATATAAAGCAATTTACACTTATATCTCTTTTTTCAAGAATTTACATTTAAGTTTCTCCTATATAAAATATTTTACATTTAATTTATATCCTCTTTCCCAAATATTATTTCCATCTTGCCAAAAAAATTACACTTTTAAGTAACGGTATTCTCGAATTGTATTTGTTATAATACCCTTTCTTAAAGTCAAATAATATCAAAATATCGATTAAACATAGAATTAGACTACATGAATAATCCGGCCCTTAGATCACTTTGGAGCATGAATCTGAGAAATCATAAAATTCACTTATAAACTGATGATCTTAAAATATTCCGACAATGAAAAGAAGGTTGATTTAGCCGATCAAATAATTGACATAACAAAACTCCACAAAATTAAGCTTATAACTTTGTTAATTCTTTCATGAAATCCAACAAAATCGCATTTCTCTCTTATTTTTTTTTCTTTTTCCAGTAAACTCGATCAATACAATTATAGTTGGTACGTACACTTATTAGGACAAAGCCAATTGCAATCTTCCTAATTGGCGCGAGACCTCAATTTCTTCACATTTTCGACCTCAACCGCAACATTAACATTAGTAGGAGCGTAGGATTCTTGTCCTGGTGGGCAACTGCAACGGTGTTTAGTACATAATCCATAGCCTGGTACACATGGATATGGCTCACAATCCTTATTGGTGTCGCAAATGATAATACGTTTCACTCTTGTTGCTGACACTGTCAAAATTGAATTGAAACCATAGATTATACAACATGGGCAATAACACATCGGTTGGCTCGGACCCGAACCAGAATCCATATACTATTTTAAATTTTAAATTAGATGGAATAAAATTAATTGGATTCTGTTAGGAATGTTTTAATCTAATAATTCTATAAATAATGGAATCAAGCAAATTTTGTATCACAATTTATTGCTCATATCAGCATTAAGCATGTGCCAATTATAAGAAGAAAAATATTCCCTCCTTTTTTTTATTTGTCATTTTAGGGGATTGCAAACGAATTAAGAAATGCCATAAATAGTCATATTTTTTAAGCAAAATTTCCAAAATACTCTTTTAAATCAAATAAATCTTATAATTAACATTAATTAAAAGTATTAGTAAGAAGGGTAAAATTGGTAAAAAGAAATTAATTTTATATTGAAATCCTAAAACGATAAATAAAAGTAAATAAAATTTTTTCGCCAAAGCTACAAATAAAAAAACAGAGGGAGTATTTATTATATTGATGATTTTTTGAAACATTGTTTTGACCCAATTAATCATCTTAAATTTTTTGATATAACCAAATTAAATTTAAATTCAAACAAAGCATGAAAGAGAGGGAGAGTTGTATATATATATATACCAGTTGCAACAAGCATGAGGACAAAGAGAAAAATGAACTTCTGGGATGCCATTTCTGATTGTGAATGCACGAATTGAACAAGATACAACAGGAAAGAGAGGATGAGAAAAAAAAAAAAAAGAAGTTTTATTGATTGACAAAATTGAGTTGTTCAGACCCATATATATATATAATAGTAACCTCCAATTTTGTTAAAAGAATTTTATTGATTATTTTGCTTTAAGTATCATGGGTCTTTCTAAAATAAGATTTCATGGAACATAAGTGTATATGAGATACCTCATTTCAACCACTAAAAAAAGTCAACAACAAATCTAAATCATAATTTGTGGTCAAAATATTCAATGATGATGTGGCATCGGACATTTATAAAAAATAAACATATGTTAAATTACGTACTAACCTTTTAATTAATTTGTTTAAATAAATCTCTCTAATTAATTTCATATCTCTTTTCAAAAAAAAAAAAAAAAAAAATATTTGAGAAAATTGCATTTTTCATACCAAAATTTTGCCTACTTTATACATTGAGGGGCACACGTATATTCTTGGAAAATATACATATTGCCCTCTAAAATAAAAACTTTACCTTCTCGTTTCTCTGTTGTAATTTGTGAACAACTTAATTATTAGTACACAAACACAATGTTCTCTCTTTACAAATAAAATATTTTTCTACTTCACTTCGGATTTTTGGTTCTTTCACAGGAGCGAAGTATTTGGACTTGTAAGAAGTGTTGTAACTAACTTTGAAAATTCATGTGAGGGGCACATGTATATTTTTCGTCGAACAAAAATTAAATAAAATTATTTGAGGCAGTAAAGTGCTTATTTTGTACATATGTGTGGTAAAGTGCCACAATATGTAATTTTGGGGGGATAAGATTTTTTTCAAATCTTTAAAGTGGACTTCAGTTATCAAGTGGAAGTTTTTGTCGATATTTATAAAAAGAAAAACAGGGAGGTTATTGAAAAATTTTAAAGTTACCAGGGGCTATTGGTAATCTTATAAGTTAAGCAGATATTTTTTCATCATTTGATGGGGTAAAATTGATAATTCGACTTGAGAGGGGTATTTTTTGCTACTAAAAAACTACATGGATATTTTACTAATAAAAATAATACATATTTTTTAGTTAGGCAAAACATAAGGGGTGTTGTTGAACAAATTTGTCTTTAAGAAAATAAATTATTTTAACTTAAATTTTAAGAGGACACGTGTTATCAAGATAAATGTTATCTCATGTGCTCCTCATCCCTCAAAATCTTATTTTAGATGGACTCAAGTATCATATCCTATCCATTTTCTTCTTTATTGTGATTAGATGATTACTTGGACACGTAACCATGTTTCGAAATTTCGTTTCGAATACGTGTTTCGGTAAGTTGAATATTGAAAACTTTTCGAGAATTTTTTAAAACATTTCGGGAATATTAGGAAAAATTGTAAAAAAGAAAATGCTATATTAAGAAATATAACAGAGTTTAAGGCAAATAAATCGTTTCGGAATTACACCTTATCCGTTAATTCAGATATGGAATTTTTTTGATATTTTCAATGAAAAAGATGGAAATTTTGATCCAATAACTTATTTGGAGGTCAATTCAAAGATAAATAATTTGATAGGATTTTAATAAATGATTATTGGGATTATTGCATTCTCAGTGAAACAACTTAAGCTCTTCGGCTAGCATATTTGGTATCACGATTCAATTTCGGCAACAATTTTGATCCTCATTGGGGTCCAATTTTAAAATTGGTCCGAAATAATGCACGTGCGGGCCACGTTACATGTAATTGGGGATTTTGGTGCCACGACTTAGGCTCATTGGCGTTTTTACTCCACACCTTATCGGGATGGCATAAATACAATTTTGATTGTATGTTTGGTCCACTTTGAGGTCCAATTTCAAAATTTGCCCTAATTAACCCACCTGCGGATTACGTGGCTTGTAATTTGTGGTTTTTGACCAAATTCAGAAAAAAAAAATTGAAAAATAAATCAAAATTCATTTTCAAAACTCGAATTCAAACCCACATTCGAATTCCTCCACCGCCTCTCACAAAAACTTCACCTCAATTGTGATCCCTCAGCCTTCCTCCGTAACCACCCCATATTTCTGAAGCCGGGCAGAATAGTGATTATTCTGCAGGCAAGTTCCATCAGATAAATTTGCTACAATAACACGAGAAGTAGACACCCATGAACCTTTGAGAGAACAAATCTCTTCTTTTTCAAAAACTCATAATCATCAATATCTCTGAAAATAATGAAGATTACAACTCTTTTTATAAGACTTTAATCCTAGGCAACTGAAAGGAAATAAAACTCTTAAGGATACTGAATAACTCCTAGACTCCTATAGAAACTAAATCACCAAAAAATAAGGAAACTAAATAACTAAATAATAAAAAGATAGATTGTCTGGGATGCTCCTGCATCAGTCGCTCAGGGTTGGAAAGAACTCGTCCTCGAGTTCACAGCAGTGTCATCAAGGATCCACAAAACCAGGACAAACTAACGATGACGGTTAATCAAGCCTTGTACTTGGGTCTGTCCTGTCCCTCCCGTTAATGTCTTAGCTGTTTTCACCACGTCGTCTGATGTTGGTTAAATCCTCGACTAGCCTCTGCAAATCCTCAATCTTTACTTCCTTAGAGTGAACTCTTCGATCACGGTGTGGACTCCTCAACATCACCATGACTCAGTCATTTAAGCTGATGAGAATTTTGCCCCATGAAGAAAGAATCCCAGTATTAGCCAGAGGTTGGGTAAATCCGCGACTTGCTTGGCAAAACCTCGATCTTCCCAATCAGTGATTATAGCCTTGCCTTGTAGTTCACGAGAATGGCGCAACTGCTCCCACCAAGCAGAAACCCTACCCTTGAGTTTGACCGCAACTAACTTAACCCTCATCGGAAAATTCTGAAGCTCTGATACCAACTGAAGCCGGGCAGAATAGTGATTATTCTGCAGACAAGTTCCATCAGATAAATTTGCTACAAGAACACGAGAAGTAGACACCCATGAACCTTTGAGAGAACAAATCTCTTCTTTTTCAAAAACTCATAATCATCAATATCTCTGAAAATAATGAAGATTACAACTCTTTTTATAAGACTTTAATCCTAGGCAACTGAAAGGAAATAAAACTCTTAAGGAAACTGAATAACTCCTAGACTCCTATAGAAACTAAATCAAAATAAGGAAACTAAATAACTAAATAATAAAAAGATAGATTGTCTTGGATGCTCTGTATCAATTTCCTTTTTTATAAATTTTTATACAAACTTGTCTTGTTTTCGGAGACTTGATCTTATCTGCAGGATCTTCGAATTTTGAGAATACTTACTTGGGTGATCTAATTAAATAATCAATTAAATAGTTATATCTAGGAGATAAACTTGATATAATCTCAAAATTATTAATTAATTGATAATATTTAAATAAAACTTCAATTTAATTTGCTAAAAAATTTATTCACCTGAAGTATCCCTTATATCACTTTGGGGCATAACGGTGAGAAATCATGAAATTCCCTTCTACACTATCTTAAAATATTTCGACATTGAGACAAAACATGATGATCAAATGAAAATGGTGCAATAAAGGTAAATTGACATAACAAAACTCCACAAAATCAACCTAATTAACTTTGTTAATTCCTACATGAAATCCAAATACATTTAATTTAAAGACAAACGAAATCGCATTCTCTCTTATTTTCTTTTTCCACTAAACTCAATACAATTATAGTTGGTACACTTATTAGGACAAAGCCTATTGCAATCTTCCTAAATGGTTCGATCTATTTCTTCACATTTTGATCATCATCAACTGCATCATTAATTTTTTGTGCGCGTGTGCAAATGCAAATGTGTTTTAAACATACTGCATAGCTTGGTTTGCATGGATATGGCACACAATCCTTCACGCTCTTGCAAGGTATCTCCACAGGGATTATTGGTGTTGATGATACTGTACGTCAAAGTTTAATTAAAAACATATATAGATCAAGAAATTAAATGGCAATATATATGATTATATACAAATCCAACTATAATTTTAATTTTAAATTAGATGGAATTAAATAAAATTAATTGGATCCTGATCATGGGGATATTTTCTGCATTATAAATAATAATTATGTTGATAACATTTATGATGTTCCGTAAAATTAAGGAGCCCATTATTTAACCTTGTATAGGGGCAGAAGGGCATATTCGTCATCTTACAAAGCATGAAGATTTTTCATATTCTTTTTTTGAGAGAGAGAATTTCATATTCTTATCCTTCCTATAAATAACCATTTACCTTCATTAAAAGGCTAAGTTCCAAAAGTGAACAATTAGAGCATTGCAAGCTAAAATATCCGATAAAGACGAAGTTGTCTATCATAAAATACAACTCATAAAAAGATGTTATGTATATTGAATTTTTTTTGAAAGATTATTTTGAACCCAATTAATTAATCATCGTAAATTTTTTGATATATATAATCAATGAACTTTAATTAATTCTAAATATGCATGAAAATGAGAGAGATCTAGATGTATATATATACCAGTTGCAACAAGCATGAGGGCGAAGAGAAAAATGAACTTTTGGGATGCCATTTTTTGATTGCGGATGCACGAATTAGAAACAAGATACAACAACGAAAAGGGGATGAGAAAAAGAATGGTTAGTTGCTTAACAAAATTGAGTTATATATACACACAAATATGTAAGCTTATAGAAAGTGCAATAATGTACTAGCCAATTATAACTACTTTTTGGCAACTATCTTAATGGCTCTTTGCAATAATTTGTAAAATATTTGTTGAATCGGATCTCCATAATTAATACTACAAATCACCTGTCTATAAAGTATCTCCAATTTTTTTGTTAAAAAATAATAATTGTTTATTTCGCTTTAAGGATCGTATATACCCTTGCCATCTTATTCTTAATTTATTGTGATTAGATGATTTTTACTAATTTGGAGGTCAATTTAAAGATATATAATTTGATAGGATATTAGTAAATGATTATTAATTTGGATCAAAATTTTGATGTTAATTTATTTTTCCTGATTCTATTTAAATTTATATTTGATTGGGCAATAATATATCAACGATTTTATTCCATACAAGGATTAAATTATTACCTTGTGATATAATCATGGATCAAAATTTTCATCTTTTCCGTCGAAAACACCGAAAAGTTTCCGTTTTTTAATCAAGCGAAAGAAAACAAGATGTAATATCGAAACTATTTGTTTACCTTAAACTCTGTTATTTTTCTAAATTTAATTATTAACTTTTTTTACAATGTTTCCTTAGTTTTTTCAAAATATTTTCGAAAATTCTCGAAAAATTTTCAATATTTGATTGACCGAAACATACAATCGAAACGAAATTTTGATCCATGGATATAATACCGTCCTCTTTTTTATTTTAGTTTTTTTTCTTATCACGAAGATTTAATCTCCCTACGAATTTTATTTATCCAATAAGGACATCTTTATTATATATTTAAGGGAAGGAGGAATATGTTAAAATAAATAGCTGGGCGGGAGTGTGCATTTGGCCGACATTTGTCGACCACTTGCTAGTCCTTTTTTCTTTTTCTTTTTTTTTTTCATTTAATACACTTAATTAAACGGTTCTATATATAATTTCAACTACCGGGTAGTGGTTTTAGCGTCTAATGGAGGAGGTGGAGGCGGTGGTTACGGTGTCCGAGGTGAAGAGAAAGGATTGGGGATTTGGGGTGGCATTAATTGCAATTACCCATGTTCAATTTTTAGGTATTTTTTGCCCAATTGCAAATATTATTATGTAGAGATGAAAATGATGACTTTATCAATATGTGCTTGACACGTGATATTTTTCGTTCATATGAAATGTGAAAAATGTTGTCCAATTTTTATATCAAATGTTTTGAAAGATTTAGTACGAAATATATAAAGTAGACAAAAAATTGTTATGAAAAATATAATTTCCTCTTTCTTAATTTCTTAGGCGTTAACTTAGTGCATGTAAATCTCAAAGGTAGTTTGAGTACTTCACCCACAGTCAGCCCGATAATTAGATAATGATCGCAATCTATATCTATATCTATATCTATCTATTCTATATCTATATCTATATCTATATCTATATACATATAAAAGTACGAGTTGGCCTAAGAAAATTTCTTTCCTTTTTGTGAAGACTAATATACCCCTATTTAAATTATATTGTGATATTTGAATTTATGACAATACATATAAAAGTACGAGTTGGCTTAAGAAAATTTCTTTCCTTTTTGTGAAGACTAATATACCACTATTTAAATTATATTGTGATATTTAAATTTATGACAAAAATGTAAAATAAAAGAATCCTAAAAGGAAAGAATTAGAGAAGTATAATTAGATAAGAAGTCCCCTATATAACAAACTTATAATTATTTTTTAAAAATTTGCAACTCATTAAAATATTAATGGTAAAAAAAAAAAAAAAAAAAACTATAACTCTATATTTCTTCAAAAATTTCTTTGAATAGTTATTAAGAAGTTATCACTTATTTGAAAAACCTACAAAACATTAAAGAACCTCAAAAAAAATTATGTCACATTCGTTCTACGTGATTATTTAAGTTACTATTTAGTTAACTAAAAAAGGTATAATTGGCTTAAGCAAAAAAACTTCAAAACATTGAAATTGTTAAAATCGGCAAAAAATGTAAAATTTTGATTAATAATATATGATAAAAATGGTAAAATCAATAAGAAATTTGGTTAGATAGAAAGAAAAGCGAGTTAAAACAAAAAAAAAATTGAGCCAATGATAAAACAACAAGGTTAACAAGCAAAAAAATAGGTAAAATCAGTAAAAAAAAATGAACAAAATCGGCTAAACACAGGATAACAAAAAATCAGATCAAATCGATAAAAGAACAAGAACAAATAAATGAGTTAATTGGAAATAAAAATGGTGAAATATGTGAGAGAATAGGTTAAATAAGCAAAATAATAAGTAAAATCATACTAAATTGGGTTCAACCAGAGAAAATTAGTGAATTGATTAACAAATGTGAAAATCGACTGAAATTGGGTTACACTAGAGAGAACTAAAAATGTATAATTGGCTTAAGCAAAAAAACTTCAAAACATAGAAATTGTCAAAACCGGCAAAAAAATGTAGAATTTTGATTAATAATATATGATAAAAATGGTAAAATCAAAGAGAAAATTGGTTAGATAGAAAGAAAAGCGGGTAAAAACAAAAAAAAAAAAAATCGTGCCATTGATAAAACAACAAGGTTAACAAGCAAAAAATAGGTAAAATCGATTAAAAAAAAAAAAAGAAAATCGGCTAAACACGAAATAACAAAAAATCAGATCAAATCGATAAAAGAACAAGAACAAATAAATGAGTTAATTGGCAAAAAAAAAATGGTGAAATATGTGAGAGAATAGGTTAAATAAGCAAAATATTAAGTAAAATCAGACTAAATTGGGTTCAACCAGAGAAAATTAGTGAATTGATTAACAAATGTGAAAATCGACTGAAATTGAGTTACACTAGAGATAACTAAAAATGTATAATTGGCTTAAGCAAAAAAAACTTCAAAACATAGAAATTATTAAAATTAGCAAAAAATGTAAAATTTTGATTAATAATATATGATTAAAATGGTAAAATCAAAGAGAAAATTGGTTAGATAGAAAGAAAAGCTAGCGGGTTAAAACAAAAAAAAAAATTCGTGTCATTGATAAAACAACAAGGTTAGCAAGCAAAAAAATAGGTAAAATCGATAAAAAATAAATAAATAAATAAAATCGGCTAAACACGAAATAACAAAAAATCATATCAAATCGATAAAAGAACAAAAATAAATAAATGAGTTAATTGGCAAAAAAAATAAAAAGTGAAATATGTGAGAAAATAGGTTGAATAAGCAAAATAATAAGTAAAATCAGACTAAATTGGGTTCAACCGGAAAAACAGAGTAAGAAAAATGTGGTCTGCATCAATCATTAAATTTAAGCAAACAACACCTGAAATTAAACACTATAAACCAAAACAAGCAATGTTGAACAGGAATCAAGAACAAAAACACTCAAAAAACCGCTAGAATCGAAGAACCCGAAATCTGATTTGAAGCCCAATTTGCAAAATTCAAGAAGAGTTGTTGTTAATTTCGTAAGAAATAGGAGGTAATCAAACCTTCGAACAAAAAGATGAAGATTCGTCAAGAAATCCGAACCAATTTTGAATGGAATTCATGGCCCGTTTAAGTTCTTGAGGGCCCGAACCTCTGAATCACTTAAATGAACATGGAAAACATCAATTAAACACTCCAGGAGTGTTTTCCAATCAAAATCGAACAGAAATCTCACGGCCCGTTCGAGTTCTTCACGTCCCGAATTAAACTCCAGCTCAACTAGTGTATGTAATGCGAAATTAATTTCGGAAACACTCTACCCAGGCCCTAGAGAAGAGGAAACGAGCAGCAATTGTCCACAAACATCCAGAAATCAGCTGGACATAATTAGGGATCGACATGTTCGCTTGAGCTTGGTGAAGAAGATGACCAAAGTTTTAATTTTTTTTTTAACAAGGAGAGGGCAAAAGAGTAAGTTCCACAATTATGACATGCTATATTCAACCGGTTTGGCAAGTGACATTTTTATTATTAAAAAAATAAATCAGTTCATTTTTGTGGAGAACTGTCGGCAGTTTTCCACAAGGTGAACTGTCCTTAGAAGCTCCCATTTTAGTTTCTCCAATGTTATGCGGGCATGTCTTCTCCTCTAAAATCCTTCACTTAATACCAAATCAAAGTGTTGAAAAACCTTGATTTATTTGCTTTGCATTGTCATATTCTTATATGCTGTTTCGATGTATGCGTTCCATGATTTGAGTTTAGAATGAGAACAATATTGTTAGTTATCATTGATATTTCGTATTTTGTTTTGTTATTACTTCAAAAATATTCGCGCACCTTATATATATTTGAATAAATTTATATACGCAATCGTATCTTTAATTTCATGACGTAAGTTGTAAATTTAAAAATAAATATTGACATTACAGCTGCATAGCATTGTGTTCGGGTCTTGTATATGCACCCCGTGCATCGTAGACTTAAGTAATCATCAATAAATTATATTTGTTTTGCGCAAACATACAAAACTCCAACAACAATTATTTTTAAGCTACAAATTAAAACTTTTGTTGTACTTATTTTAATTCATAATGTTCCATTTTGTACTAAAAACAACATCATGGATTTTTGTATCGTGTAGGAACGCACTTGCAAAGACCCCCAACACATTGTAACTCTTCATCAATGCATCTGTAATCAACACAATCACGTGGCGTCTTACATGCAGATACCTTCAACGAAATTGCCAATACTGTCAACGAGAAAATAGATGTAACAAATAAAATTTCAAGTTTAAAATAAATTAAACGAGAAATAATTGTACAAATTAAAATCTATTGATTTAAATAAAGTGGTTACAATCTCTATAATTCCCCTGATTCTAATCTTAAGGAAAATTAAATGTTTCTTGCGTTTGATCTTGAAAATGTCTTTTTGATCTTCTCAGAATTGAATTTGTGCTCCAATAACGTTAATCCAGGGGCAAATTTGCTTAATCCTGGATCAAACGTGAAATGATTTGAACTTCTTCAACGAACGTCTTGAACTTCGTCGTGGATTTCTTGAATTTAGCAGAATTTAATCTTCTTTGGATCGTCGTAGATCTCCAATAACGTTTTAAATGAGGGCTTCTTAGCTTGTTCTCGAATCAAACGCCGGAATTTCCTTCGATCTTTTGAAGAACGCCTTGAATATGATGAAGAACGCCTTGATTTGATGAAGAACACTTTGAGAGAATTTGCTCCTTTCTTCTTGAACTCCTTTATGATTTTTTTGAATTGTGATTTTCTTCTTAGAGATGACCCCTATTTATAGGTGGGGTTTGAGAAAAATTGCAATATTCTCCATATGACGTGGCGCAATTTGATTGGTTCTTCACAACTTGTATGACAAGAAATATATCTTGCTTAATTCTCTTGCCATTTAAAAAGATATGACATGCAAATATTGCATGGTGAATAAAATCTTGCCTTGCTTAAAAATTTCCTACACAAACTTGCCTTGCGTATGGAGATTTTAATTTATTTGCAAGAAATCTTATATTTAATTAATCATAAGATATAAAATATATCAATTAATTATTTAATTATTATTTTAGGAATTAAATTTGATATAATCCCAAAATAAATTAATTAATAATTAATATATATTGGACTTAATTAGGCAATAAAATTTAACTGCCTACAAATGCCCCCTCGAGACTTATGTACGAACATGCATTTGCTTTTGAGTAGATAAGTCGCGATTTTAACATAACATGGACTTGCAAAAATATTGTGACACGATCAAAATTTGGATGATCGTAGCAAATTTTATGAACTTTGGAGACAATGGCAACTAATTGTTCTCATTAAACGATTAATCCATAATTAACCTTGGGCTCATTTTGCTGGCATATTAAATCTTGAGTTTGAAGTGAGTGTTCGGCACTTTATTACTCCATTATATGCATTATTTAAATTCTCAAATGTAAGCCCATTTAGCAAAAAAGAAACTGGAGTGAATTATTTCTTTAGCCCATTCAATGGCCCAACATATTATGGCCCTTTTATGAACAAAAGGTGGGAAATTGCATTTTAAGTCCTTCTTCCTCACGGATTCATTACAGTTGCAGATCTTTGAATTTTGTTTTCTTATTTCCAAAACTGTACAGATTTACGACAGTATATTTTTTAGTTTAAGGAAACAAATCAAAGAACACTTCTCTTGTCATATTTTCTTGACCGAGTCTATTGCTCGATGGAATCTGATTTTAATTTTTATTTCCAATAATCCCAAATTCTACTTCCAAACTCATCTTTATTCCCCTAATGAACGTTTCCGAGTTCTAAAAGGATTCCAATTGAGTTCAATATATGTACCTATAAAAAGGCCTCATTACTCGCCTTCTTCATTCATTCAAATAACCCAAAGACTAGTGTTTATATTCTTCAATTACGGCGGTCTCCCCTTTTCAAGAATAAGAAGTATACATATACATATATATACTTCATCGGAAGCTAGTTTGAGTGAGACAGTGGAGTCTTAATCTTGGTCTCAAATTGTTGTTGAAGAAGCAGGCTGGTCCCTTTTCCTTTCTTTTAACTTTTCTTGGTTTATCTTCTTCTTACTCATTTTATTAATTAACGGTGCCCTCTTTTTCTTGACAGGGACCAAAATCATAAACCTTTGGAGTAAAGCTAATTGCTACGGGTCCATATATATATATATGTATGCTGTTTTTTTTTTTTTTTTTTTTTTTTTTTTTTAAATTTTCCCTTAATTCTTGCGGCAGAATCTTTTTCAAGGGATTATACCATCACGGAGAGCTATTTCTCGGAATCTCAAAATCTTTAGAGTAAAAATAAAATTAGTCATAAACTCAATATTTTTTTTTTTCAAATATTTGAATTATTAGACCAATTTTATTTAATGCCCCCATTATTTGATTTCCTATTTTTCGTTAGGATGGTAATCTTTGTTGGCGATCGCACCTCTTCTGGGGAAGAACGTTTGACCATTCGAGACGATAAGGATCAACCAATCGAAAAGAGCACGATTTTAACTGTTGGAACGCCTTTGATCGGCAGATATTCAAAGAGGTGGGGGGCACTAAGAAATTCTCTTCACTTGGACGAATGGTCTCGAGAATATACGGAATCTCCAAATAAGGCTCAAAAACATTTAATCTTGCTTTCCGCTCATCATAAACCATCGAGTGACGCTATTCCTTTCCCATCTTTGGGCCGTCAACTCATTGGTAATAAGATGAAGTGGGGCGATGATCCCTTTGAAGTGCCTGGAGAATTCCGTTATTTTAGGGGATATTGGGAGTGGACTGAAGATGTCTTGAGTCGATGCAAGACTGCGCTACATGCAGCTAAACTTTTTAATTCGGTGAACGCTTCTCTATACACATATGATCATAATACGAACATCATGAAGGCTTTTTGCGAGTCGTGGTGTCCTCAAACCAATACTTTACTATCTTCCTGGGGTGAATTATCCATATCATTATGGGATCTTTACTCTATTGCAGGTCTTCCTATTTTGGGCATCCTCTATGATGAGGTAATCCCTAGTGAAGCGGAGCTAAATGGTGTAGATGAGAAGGGAGAACCATTCGTACCTCGATCTTGCAAATACTTGTTCCACGCATTTCATTTACTTCAAGCAAGTGGAAAAGGTGACAACCATTCCCAAGTTTCGATTGAGAGATGGATCCAATTTTGGTCTAAGAAAGCAAAGAAGTACGAGCCACCTCCTCCGCGAAAAGAGAAGAAAAGCGTTCGTCCTAAATCCACTCATAATCCTCTTGATGATTTTAAAGATCATAAGACATGGTCTCCTTTGGAAGAAGGCGTATTCTCGAAGCTCAAAGTTAGAGGCAATATAAAAGATGATGCATACTTGGCGGCATATTTAGCTTGTTGGCTTTGTACCTTTGCTCTTCCCACCGAGAATGTCAACTCGATACGTCCAAGTACTTTTAAGGTGGCTAGTCTTATGGCGAGCGGTCGTCGAGTGAGCCTTGCGATTCCAGTATTGGCGGCTATCTACAAGGGTCTTAACACCATTTCAAAATCTCCAAAACCTTGTGCGAATTTTCCATTTCCAGTACATTTCGTTTATGGTTGGCTCGCGCAGTACTTCAAGACTCATTCTGAAGTTCACCAACAATTACGTGGTCCTAGCATGGTGTTATATTCTGGCGAAGGAGGCGCAAAATACTATGATCCTTTAGGAGCTCGTAGAAAAATTCATAAGGGAGACTACATTACTTGGACTTGTAATATTGACCAGAAAATCGTGGATTGCATGTATGTTGATAACGTTAACGTCTCTGAGTCCCAACAGAATTATTTTACTAGTCTCCGTTCTAGTTATCTTACTTTGAGGCGAGGCGGAAAGTTTATTGTCGAACCTTACAGTCCCCATCGATTCAGTCGTCAATTTGGATACTTTCAAGAAGTCCCATGCATCCTCAAGCATGACATTCGCGAGGCTTCTTTGGAGGAAGGACTGCGCTATTGGCGAATTAGCACTTTGTCTAAGTCTAGAACTACAGCGAGGTTTCCTGGCATACCTTCTGGTGTGAAGAGACTATATTCGAAAGATTACGGAAAATGGTGGGCTAAAGTCCATGGACGATACCTTGAAGAAAACGTGGAGCATTTAATCACTATGCAATTGAGCGTGGCTTCTCCTAAAGGTAAAGAGCATCCAAAGGAACCTTTCAAAGGTAATTCGATCTCTACCTATAGTTTATGATAAAGTTAACCTTTCATGCATAAATTTTCTTACATGTAGAGATTTTCATTGCAGAGAATTCGATACATAGTTCCGACTCTCCAGTTGATGAAGGCCTCCAAAAGAAGTTCGATGTTTCCACACAAATAAAAAGAAAGATAATTCCTATTGATTTGGAGGAAAGTCGTAGCAGCAACTTAGACCGTAACTGGAAAAGACAAAAGCAAGTTTCGAAATCTTTGGACCAAGAAGATTTCAATATGTCGAATGACCTTCCAAATGAAAAGCCTTTATTGGAAGATTCCGTCGAAGAGGTATTTACTTATTAGTTCATCCATTATTGATTAATATCTCTTTTTCTAAACTTGCGCTTATTGCTTAATTTCAACAGGTAGAAGAGAACTCCCCAGTTAGTGATGATGCCCAATCTCGAGGTGCTACGGAGATAATCGTCGATTCCACTTTGCAAGAAAAAGTTCCGCAAGGCAAAACACCTACTCATGCAGCTTGCTCAGTCTTTGTGGGTGAAAAGTTAATACTTGAGCATAGAAAGAGATTTTTGAATACTTTATGGAACGAGCTTAGTCAAAAGATAGGAAGGACCTCGCTCGACTCAATTTCTTCCATCAAAGATGAGGTCTATATTGTGATGCAGACGATGAGAATGTTTGAGGATGTTGACATCTCCCATGTGGTAACATTGTTAGATTCGTTTTTTGATATGGCTGTCGTTTATGATACTGCGAGATCAACATCAAGCGAAAAATCTTCTAAGGAATTGCTTGCTCAACAACTTTCTGAGGCTCAAGGTCGTCTACATGAGGCGAAAAACAAAGAAGATAAGGAGGCTGATCACATTAATTCTACGAAGGAAGATTTGGAGGTGATAGAGGAGAAACTCATTGATTTAGCACAAAAGAAGAAAAGACTGCTTTCATCCTTGAAGCGCCAAGAGAAGTTGCTCAAATCTGCTCAAGCTGACATTCTTAAGATTGAAGAAGAAGTTGCAACATTAAAGGACACCTCTCCCTTGATTGACAAAATGAAAGATAATCTGGAGACTTCGCGTATGCGCTTGAAAACTGCTCAAGAGGAACTGAAGAATTTGAAACCCTTTGTTTGAGATTTTATTTTTTGTAGTTCTTTACTTCATTTCTTGCTTTGTTTCTTGCTTTTTCTTTTCTTGTAATGCACTCCAACTTTCGAGATTAATAATAGAAGATTTTATTTTTTTTTATCTTTCTATTCATTTCTCTATCTTGTAGTCCATAGTAGCATTAAACAAAGAATGATCGCAAGTCAATTTTTTTTTTTTTTTTTTTAACATAAGACTGAACTTAGAAAATGATCTAAGCTGCCTACGTATCCCAAAAGGAATCAAGTCATCACGTAGTTCAAAAGGAGATTTTTTTTTTTTTTTTTTTTTTTTTTTTTTTAACATATGACTGAACTTAGAAAATGATCTAAGCTGCCTACGTATCCCAAAAGGAATCAAGTCATCACGTAGTCCAAAAGGAGATTTTTTTTTTTTTTTCTTTTTTTTTTTTTTTCTTTTTTTTCTTTTTTTTTTTTTTTTGGCAGGAAGGCCTTTCACAGTTTATACTCATGCGGGTCAGGAGTGTTCGTTTCTTAACCACCTCGAACTAGGTGGGGATTAAAATTTAACCACATAAATGCCATTAGTGGAGTAAGTTATCATTTTAACCACATGAATTACTATTGGTGGATACCATTCACAGTTTATACTCGTGCGGGTCAGGAGTAACACGCAGTTTAGGCTCATGCGTCATGGAGCTTTTTTGATTTCAAGATTTCGTAGACCCTTTTCATCTCGTCTACTGGAGGCTTTGACAATTTTGCAGACAGTTTTGATTCGTGTCTGGGAGAAGTTGATTTGTAGACCTTTTCGTCTCGTCTACTGGAGGCTTTGGCTTGAACTTTGAAGATTTGCAAACAGTTTTGACTCGTGTCAAGGAGTTGTTTGAAAGTTTATACTCTTATCAAGGAGTGTGGCGATTATTTTGACATCAATGGTGATCTCCAGACTTCTGATTATATCTATGGAATCCATCGATCAGAAGTTCTGGATCAGGTAATGGAAAATCATTGGGAGCATCATAATTTTCAAAGTCGACACAAAAGTGAGTTTGACGAGTTCCTTTACGTATAGGCACAATTCTAGCGACCCATGTAGAATTCTCTACTTCTTGAAAGAAGCCAGCTTTCATAAACATGTTCATTTCAGCTTTGATGAATGGAATCGACCCTGGACGAAACCTATCTTGAGCTTGTTTGATAGGACGAACTCCATTTCTCACAGACAAATTATGAACGCCCATTTTTGGATTTAAACCAGGCATTTCTTTATAGGACCCAGCAAACATATCTCGAAATTCACGCAATAACTTGGCATATGCTTCTTCTTCGTCAATCTTTAGCAAAGCATTCATAAAGATTGGCCTAGGATTGCTAACATCTCCTAGATTCACTTCTTCCAATCCATCTACGGTAGATCTAACATCTTCTTCGAGTTCGTGAGGAGCATCATCAACGTCTTGTTCTTCGACAATATCTTCCTTATGTAGAGTAATATGATATGAAGATGCAACACTCTCTCTATCATCCTCGCCATTGCATTGAGTTTTTGTGAAAATAATAGTCTCCCACTTACCCTTCAGTACTTCATCACATGATATAATCAAATTATCACGCCTCTTCATACGAGTTGGGATTGAACTTCGTAATCTTTTGAAAGCGGACGATTCCTCAATTTTCTTGGAGCATTTTGATAAATTGGAAACTCCTAGTCTTCGACGATCGAATTTTTGAGTCAAAAGTTTCCCTTGAGGACCAAGTCTATCAAAGACAGATATTTGAGGGCCAAGTCTATCAAAGACAGATACTCTCGTCAGTTTCTTACAACCTTGATCAACATTTGTTGAAAAGTATATTTCTCCAGTGATGTGGTTGCTGCTAACTCTCTTTATGGCAATGCGAACAGGTTTTGGTGGTTTGAATCCAAGTCCAACACGAGAATTTGGGACATAATTTCTTTTGGGAGAGAATTTTTCTAAGGAAGAGTCTTCTTGTGGGTTATACCCTGCTTTGACTAAGAGTTCAAAGGCTTTTGGACCAAAGCTTTCTTCATTTGCTTGTGAAAATAATGTCCCATGTTCTACTTCAGCTCCTTGAGAGGGACGAACGAACCCTTTAAGCGGCGAACGGGATGGCTTCTCTCCATCGTGCTTTGTTAGTGGCAATGTAAATTCTTTAAGTGACTCGATCGAACGAACTTTCTCTTGCTTTTCTTTCAATTTGATGTTTTTCATTTCATCATTGCTCTCAGCTTCTAAATTATCAAGTTGCTTTGGTTCATCAGTTTTATCCTTCTCGACATTTGTGTTTTCCATATAGTATTTTGCATCAGCAAAATGCGATTCGGCTTCAGTAAATGGCTTCTCGTCGCCTAATACCTTCTTCACCACTCCATCTCGACAATATCCAAAACATTGATGTAAGGTTGATGGGACTACTTCATTCTCATGAATCCACGGTCGACCAAGAAGGACATTATAAGACGTCTTAGCATCTATGACATGAAAGAGTGATGTTGATAGCATATCTTCCATTAGCAGTTCCAGTCTTATGACACCAATAGCTCTTTGCCCCCCTTGATTAAATCCTTGTATCATCAGACGACTGCTCGAAAGTTCTTCCACATGGATTCCTATTTCTTTTAACGTGCGAAGAGGTAACAAATTGACAGCGGAACCTCCATCAATCAACATCCTATTAACTTTTTGCTCACGAACGTATCCACTTACGAACAAAGGCCTATTATGAAGCTTGGAACCAAACAACAGGTCTTCATCGCTAAAACATATTGCAGTTAAGCAATCTTCAACATTCTTGCCATTTGACAAACGTGATTCATTAGAAGAGATCTCCTTTTCTTGAGTTGCATTGCATGACATGACATTTGCAATTGTATTGTCTTCTTCCAATGAGATTTTGCCTTCACGAACTAATTGCATGATTTTATCCTTGAAGACAAAGCAATCATGGATAGAATGTCCAACAAGACGGTGATATTTGCAATATTTCGGATCATCAGAGCGCCCAGACTCTTCGGGTCTCTTCATCTCGGGCAAGTCGACAAGGTTTGCTTCTAGTAGATCATCGAATATGCCAGGGACATCAGAATTGAGAAATGGATATTTCTTGGATTGCATCTCCTTGAGGGTCGACTTTCTTTGCTCCCTTTCTTGGGACATATTCCTCTTAATACCATTATTTTCAACATTCTTCTCATTTGTTTTGCTTACTACCTTGAGAGGCGCAATATTTACTGCCAAAGATTCTTTATTTGGGACTTGTTGAAAAGGTTTGCCTCCTCTTTTTGCCTCGGATTTATCTTTGAATTTACGAGGATCTTGAATAGGTGGTCCATCAGCTCCACTTGCAGTCATACTTAACTCCATATCGTGAGCTCGAGTGGCTAACTCTTCAAATGATCTTGGTTGTATTCCTTGAAGGATGTAACGAAGACCCCAGTGCATTCCTTGAATACACATCTCAATTGCTGAAGATTCAGAAAGTCGATCTTTGCAGTTTAGACTCAAATTCCTCCAACGATTGATATAGTCAATAACAGCTTCTTCATTCCATTGGCGGGTGTTTGTAAGTTCAATCATACTGACTGTCCTTCGAGTGCTATAAAAGCGGTTAAGGAATTCTTGCTCAAGTTGATCCCAACTATCAATGGAACAAGCCTCCAAGTCAGTGTACCAGTCAAATGCATTTCCTTTGAGTGATCGAACGAATTGCTTCACAAGATAATCTCCATAGGTTCCAGCATTATTGCATGTTTCAATGAAATGAGCTACATGTTGTTTCGGGTTGCCCTTGCCATCAAATTGTTGGAACTTTGGAGGTTGGTAGCCAATTGGCATCTTCATCCTATCAATCATTTGAGTATAAGGTTTGGTATAAGCGAGAGATGATTTAAGGCCTCCCTCTAACTTGCAGTTGATGGTTCCCATAATAAATTCCTTCAGTTGATCTATAGGGATCATGCCATCGGATGAAATTTGGAGTTCTTTGGACTTTCCCTTTGAATTTGCCTTTTTAATGGGCATCTCGTCTTCTTCAGACTCCTCGAACTCTTCATCCTTCACATTTGAGTATTGCTTCATGGATGTATCACCATCTTCAAGCTTTATGGGTTGTTTTCCCATCACATGACTTCCTTCAATATGGTTCGATTGGCTCAATAACTTCTCGATCTTTGCATCTTGATCTTGGGCATGTTTAGCGAACGATTCTATTGCCTTAGTCAAGGCCAACAGTTGTTCCTCAATGGTTGTAGTACTTGTTGTCATGGCAGGCACCTTATTTGAAAATGAAGATTCAGTGCTAGAAGAATCATCGTCTTGGTTGGAGCCTTCGAAATGTGCAGAATGAGATGGACTTCTTTGATCGCCATCTTCCTTTCCTTGTTCAACCATCTTAGCCCTTGGATCATTCATCAACTCAGTCAGAGTTCGATACTTCTTTGGGGGCATTGATTTTTAGAGAAAAGAGATGAGAGGTAGAGATTGTCCCACTGGGCGTGCCAAAAATTTGTAACAAATAAAATTTCAAGTTTAAAATAAATTAAACGAGAAATAATTGTACAAATTAAAATCTATTGATTTAAATAAAGTGGTTACAATCTCTATAATTCCCCTGATTCTAATCTTAAGGAAAATTAAATGTTTCTTGCGTTTGATCTTGAAAATGTCTTTTTGATCTTCTCAGAATTGAATTTGTGCTCCAATAACGTTAATCCAGGGGCAAATTTGCTTAATCCTGGATCAAACGTGAAATGATTTGAACTTCTTCAACGAACGTCTTGAACTTCGTCGTGGATTTCTTGAATTTAGCAGAATTTAATCTTCTTTGGATCGTCATAGATCTCCAATAACGTTTTAAATGAGGGCTTCTTAGCTTGTTCTCGAATCAAACGCCGGAATTTCCTTCGATCTTTTGAAGAACGCCTTGAATATGATGAAGAACGCCTTGATTTGATGAAGAACACTTTGAGAGAATTTGCTCCTTTCTTCTTGAACTCCTTTATGATTTTTTTGAATTGTGATTTTCTTCTTAGAGATGACCCCTATTTATAGGTGGGGTTTGAGAAAAATTGCAATATTCTCCATATGACGTGGCGCAATTTGATTGGTTCTTCACAACTTGTATGACAAGAAATATATCTTGCTTAATTCTCTTGCCATTTAAAAAGATATGACATGCAAATATTGCATGGTGAATAAAATCTTGCCTTGCTTAAAAATTTCCTACACAAACTTGCCTTGCGTATGGAGATTTTAATTTATTTGCAAGAAATCTTATATTTAATTAATCATAAGATATAAAATATATCAATTAATTATTTAATTATTATTTTAGGAATTAAATTTGATATAATCCCAAAATAAATTAATTAATAATTAATATATATTGGACTTAATTAGGCAATAAAATTTAACTGCCTACAATAGATATGATCGTTAATAATTAATTCTATATTTACTAATTCTTATAAATATTTCTACAGAAAAATAATAATTGTGTGATGTGCACTACATATGCCATCCATGTGTGTGTATGTGTGCTATAAATATTAAACTAAGAGAAAAGGATAAAATATAGCAAACCAAGTGCTATCAATAAGAGGGTGACAAAAACAATGGACTTTTGAGAAGCCATTTTTGTTAATCAAATTAGCTAATTTGTGCTTGGTAGAAAAGTAAGATATAGATAATGAGTTACTTTTACCTCTGTATATAGATGATGGAAGTTTAATTATCATACACCACTCTTGAAGCAATATGAAAAAAGTATTTAAGTAATATTAAGATTTTATGTTAAGTCAAAATATTTGATCTATATATATATATATATATATATATATATATATATATATATATATATATATATATATATATATTATTTTTTTTACCTTGATATTTCCATCTAAACCATTTTTCACAGGTAAATACTTTTTTAAATCAAATAATCTTATAATTAACATTAATTAAAAGTATTAGTACGAAGGGTAAAATTGGTAAAAGAAAATTAATTTTATATTAAAATCCTAAAACGATAAATAAAAGTAAACAAAATCTTTTTGCCAAAGAGACAAATAGAAAAACAGACGGAGTACTTATTATATTGATGATTTTTTGAAACATTGTTTTGACCCAATTAATCATCTTAAATTTTTTGATATAACCAAATTGAATTTAAATTCAAACAAAGCATGAAAGTGAGAGAGAGTTGTATATGTATATATACCAGTTGCAACAAGCATGAGGACAAAGAGAAAAATGAACTTCTGGGATGCCATTTCTGATTGTGAATACACGAATTGAACAAGATACAACAGGAAAGAGAGGATGAGAAAAAAAAAAAGTTTAATTGATTGATAAAATTGAGTTGTTCAGACCCATATATATATATAATAGTAACCTCCAATTTTGTTAAAAAAAATTATTGATTATTTTGCTTTAAGTATCATATCCTATCCATTTTCTTCTTTATTGTGATTAGATGATTACTTGGACACGTAACCATGTTTCGAAATTTCGTTTCGAATACGTGTTTCGGTAAGTTGAATATTGAAAACTTTTCGAGAATTTTTGGAAACATTTCGGGAACATTAGGAAAAATTGTAAAAAAGAAAATGCTAAATTAAGAAATATAATAGAATTGAAGGCAAATAAATCGTTTCGGAATTACACCTTATCCGATAATTCAAATATGGAAAATTTTTAATATTTTCAATGGAAAAAGATGGAAATTTTTATCCAGTAATTTATTTGGAGGTCAATTCAAAGATAAATAATTTGATAGGATTTTAATAAGTGATTATTGGGATTATTGCATTCTCAGTGCAACAACTTAAGCTCTTCAACATTTCTACCACATATCTTATCGGCTAGCATATTTGGTATCACGATTCAATTTCGGCAACAATTTTGATCCTCATTGGGGTCCAATTTTAAAATTGGTCCGAAATAATGCACATGCGGGCCACGTTATATGTAATTGGGGATTTTGGTGCCACTACTTAGGCTCACTGGAGTTTTTACTCCACACCTTATCGGGATGTCATAAATACAATTTTGATTGTATGTTTGGTCCACTTTGAGGTCCAATTTCAAAATTCGCCCTAATTAACCCACGTGCGGATTACGTGGCTTGTAATTTGTGGATTTTGATTATATTAGTCAAGGATATGTTGGATTTGTGACTTGAGATCATGTTTGGTAATTGTTGGGGTGTTTATTAATTATATTAGAAACATTATTATGTTAGGATTCTACTAGCATTTAGAAGAAAATTATATTAGGAATTTTATTCTTTTTAGTAGTGTTGGTATTTTAGGGTTTGTGTCTATATAAAGTCTTGTAAGCCCAAAGGCTGAAGAGAACTTTTTACTCTTACTTTTATGAACTTTCGTTATTTTCTCTGTCTTGAGAATAAATTTTCATAGTTTTGACGTTGGTCTGGCTATTTGCACTTCCTTTCTGCGTCAAGTGGTACTAGAGCAAGAATTGCCTTGTAATGGCTACAAGACAAGAAGAAGTCAACAACCCTACTGACGTTGGTCGTAGGTTAGACACCCTAAAGACAGATTGCCGTGAGATTTGTGACAACATACGAAAACTCACGATCGCAAACGCTAAGGGGGAGGTCACTGTCAACAGGAACTTTGTGCCAGGGTTTGCCCATGGCCTTTCTGATTGGCACATAAACTCTGATGTTTCCAGCTTTGATGGTAATCTTTATGGAGAAGACTTTTTAGATTGGATCTCGGAGATGGAGAAATTTATGTCTATGAGGGAGGTACCCGAAAATAAGATGTTAAGATTGGTTGCCTCCAAATTAAAGGGACATGCTGCTTTTTGGTGGGATCAATTGAAAAGCAATATGTTGCGACAATATAAAGATCCAGTTCGTACATGGAGGAAAATGAAGCAGCTATTATTGGAACGATTTATGCCCCCTGATTATGAAAAGTATTTATATCAGCTATATAAAAATTGCACGCAAGGTAACATATTTGTTTCCAATTATACATCTGAATTCATTAGGTTGGTAAGGTGGAATAATTTGTGTGAAACAGATTATCTAGTGCTTTCAAGATATATTAATGGTCTTAGAACTTCTCTCCGAAATCGAATTCGACTATTAACTACGATTGATGAGGCTTACAATTTGGCTCTGGAAGCTGAATTTTTGGAGAAACGGACTACTAATTATGTTAGTAAAAAAATAAATAGATGCTAAGGAAAGAAAAGAAGTAACCGCCATCACTCCACAAGTGTCGTCTGGAGATTCTTTAGGTGAAGATAATACTCAATCCAAAGAAACCAACACTTATCTGTTCGATTTAAATAGTCAAATAAACATTAGCTCTCAAGAGTTAAATCCGAATCCTGTTGTTGGTGAACATTATCAGTCCACTATTTTGAACGATGAGATACATATGGATACAAGTCCTACAATGTTAGATATACATGCTAGCGAGCATTGATAGAATAGTGTCCTGCAAGCCAACTATTTGGTTGCATTTAATTGAAAGGACCATTCAATTGGATTAATAAATGCATTTTATTATTATATGGTCATCTTTATCTTATGTAATAATTATCTACGCATAAGGATAGAAGTCCTTAGATCACAGGGCTATGGGACAACCCGTGGACTGATCTCCAAGGCCGTGATCTAGAATATATTCAAGAGTCGTAGAATCCAATCGAGATAGGACATCATTGAATTCGGTTAGACTCTCACTATTGTGTATACTCCGATGAACTGGAGAACGCTGGGGTCCACGAGCGTGACTGGGATAGTCGATACACATAAGTGGGTGGCTTGCTGGGATGGCAAGCGCACTGAATACCCCAATTAGGAAATAACTCACCATGGAAGCGGTAGTCGCATATCGGGGTTGAAGTTATTCCAATTTACAATAGTATACGAGGAACGATCCCTAACTACTTGAGATGATAGGGTTTATCTGGTGCGAGAACGTCTATGCTTTGATTTGAGTTCCGACTGACTGGAGATCGCCAGAAAGTCTCTGTGGACTCATATTGGGTATAGAGGAACGCGTATGCAGATTCATATCATCAACAAAGGATCCATTGACCCGACTTGATAGGTTGGGAAATTCTCCTATGGATTTCTGTGAGAAATTAATTCTGGTAAAATCCTCGGCCGAGGTATCTGACGGCATTATGTAAGTAGCTCATAAAGGTTAAGTCAAAGAGAATTATTTCGAGACCAGAATGCATAAGGTCAAGACAAAAGAAAAGGGAGACCGATGAAAGACCATACCCTTAAGTCTCGACTGGGAGATTGATCGATGGAGAGATTATGGCGTATATGGAAATTGTAAATGAGATAAAAGGTTCACTGAATTAATTCACCAGTGATTGGGCTCCATGGGCTTGTGGCTGGACATCGACCGTGGAGTGTGGGAGAATTCCCAAATTGGCAGGGGTGCTAATTTTGGAATGGTCAATCGACAGAGTGTTCGATTGATTTAGAGTAAGTCTTACTCGAATAATTAAATAATATTTAATTATAACCCACGGCCAATTATGTGGTGAACCTACGGGGGCATACACAATACACATGAAGCGAAAGCGAGAAAATAAGAACAACCGAGTCGACTGGGTCGACTGGGTCGACTGGGTCGACTGGGTCGACTGGGTGAATAATCGACTGGGTCGATTATTGTGGGTGGGTCGACTAGGTCGACCCAATTGGAACAAATTGGGATCCAATTGGAATTGGATCAGGATCATAAATTAAATTGGAGTTTAATTTGTGAGTTAATTAATTAAATTGGATTTAATTAATTAGAAGGGATTTTAATTAAATGGACTTAGAGTCTGATTTAATTAAATGGGAGATTAAGTTAATTAATTGGGCTATTTAATTGGAAGATTAAGTAAAGCCTGGTCAAATTAATTAACTGAGCTATGAATTAATTAGAAGACTTGGTCTTCTAATTAAAGAGGGCCATGGCCCATGTAGGAGAGAAGAGCCCTAGTCCTAATAGGACTAGGTTAGGGAGATAACTATAAGTAGCCTTCTTGTAGTTATTTTTCATACAACTCAATAAGCAAAATTTGAGTAAGAGCAAAAATTCTCTCTCCCCTCTCCCAGTAATAGTCGACCGAACCTTGTCTTCCTTTTGGAAGAATTTTTCGTTTTCGACTTTGTTCCTAAATCGTTCCAAAATCCTAGATCATAATATATCTTGTGTTCTAGCTGATCAAGATTTATTATTTTCGTGTAATTGTGGTGTATCAACCCGTAGAGGCGCAACACGTGGGGCGCTACTGCAGAGCTTGGGTCGATTTTGCTGAGGAGAATTTCAGAGTCCGTTTTGCTGACTGCCAACTTGGATTTGCAAGGAGATAGGTATAACGTGCAAACTTATACTATCGTTTTATTTATTCATATATATACAACTAGAGAGTATCCTGGCAAGATTCCGTAAGAGGTCCTAAAATTTTTATATTTCGCTGTGCCTAGGGCTGTTTATCTTACCGAATCCCAACAGTGGTATCAGAGCCAACTCTAGGCTTTGTATATATATGAATTTGCAAATTCTGTGATTTAAATCATATGTTTGATTTATGTATGGCTAGTTCTTTAACTGCATATGTTTTAGGACGTAGATCTGTTAACTTAGAGTTAATGTAAAATTTTTGATTCGAAATTTTATCGTGTTAATTTTTATTTTTGATTGGGATTTAATTAATTGGATCTATTTAATTAAATCAAAAGTAATCGAACAAGAAAAATTATATATTTTTTTGGGATCAACCGCGGTGGCACGTGGCGGTGCGCAGCAGCGCACCGCGGCTAGGCAGCCACTGCGTGCTGCCGTACGCGGCAGCGCGTGAACAGCGCGCTGTCTGCGCGTGCAGCACACGGCAGCCGCCCTCGGGCAGTTTGCCGCGTGTTGGCAACGCGCAGCAGCATGCTGCTACGCGCTGTCACGCGCGGCAGCAGCCACTGCGTGGGGCTCACGCGTGGCTTCCGTGGCCATGTGTGTGCTGCCACGTGGCAGCGTTCATTGCGTCACTACGTGGCTGAATTTTGGTTGATCTCAAACTCACCTATTTTGGAAGTCCTGAAAATCTTGGAGATACGGTTGTTATGGAATCTTGGTGAATCTTGGATAGATCTTAGAGATCTAATTAACTAGGAAACTTAGAGTTTCAATTGTAAGAAGAGATTTAATTAAAATTAATCTCTTCTAGTAAGTTACCAAGATTAAAGATCTTAGAGATCTTATTAAACAAGGAAACTTAGAGTTTCAATTGTAAGAAGAGATTTAATTAAAATTAATCTCTTCTAGTAAGTTACCAAGGTTAAAGATCTTAGAGATCTTATTAAACAAGGAAACTTAGAGTTTCAATTGTAAGAAGTTATTTTATTAAAATTAATCTCCTTTAGTAAGTTACCAAGATTAAAGATCTTAGAGATCTTATTAAATTAGGAAACTTGGAGTTTTGGATAAGGTAGAAATCTTGGTGGATTTGGACACTACTTTAGTTAACTAATCTATTCAAAATAGTATTATCTTGAGAATCTTGGAGATTTGTAAAATTGGGAAACTTAGAGTTTTGGATAAGATAGTAATCTTGGAAGATTTGTAACTATCTTAATTAACCAACTTTATCAAGATAAGAGTTGTAGATTACTTAGAACTCAAGTAAGAGTTAATTAATCTTAGAGATTAATTGTTAATTCAAAATTAAATTAACTTGGATAATTTTTGTGAATTAAAATTAAAGGAGCCGGTAAATTTACATTTATGCCCTTATGTGAATTTATGCATGTTCTTGAGTGAATATGTGGATTGATCGATTTTGCCCTTAAGCCCTGTGTAGTTTTGGTTTATTTATTTTATGGGTTGTAATTAAATGGGTCTGATTGGTGCCCTTGCTTGCGCAAACGATTGTAATAGAATAGGGCCTTTATTTTTATAAGCTAGGCTTAGATTAGGCTTGGAGCCAAGAAGACCTCATGAAGACTTGGAGATCCACATGGAGGCCCATTACCTTGGAGGACATGGAGGCCCAATTCATTACATGGAGGCCCAATCAAGGTGGATATTACAAGAAGGCCCATGATGTATGGGTTTGAAAATTGTAATAGTTAGGACATTTAATTTCCACCCTAGACTAACCAATTGGTCCATCATGTGGCTCGTGATGGATCGCATAGGATGGGCAATCGACCAATCATATGTGCAATGCTAGGTGATATATGTTTACTATTATTCTTTGATGTACGTCTTGCATGCTTAGAATAGATCACGTAAACAAGATAAAGCATAATCTAATGAGACCTCGCACGAAGAAAACTTAAAACCTCCAATTGAACTTAAAAACTCAATTAGAATATTAAATCGATTAACGGGCGCATATGAATGGTGTCTATGGTCCGAGCCTATCCAATTACTAGGTCTTAGGCATATTGTACAAATATATCTCGATGCCTCACGAGTCGTGGGTCGAGCTATAGGAAGATGATATGTCTATTGCCTCGATGCACAGTTTAGTGCCAAGGGAGGGGATAGCAAGGTTCTAGGCGCTGTCTCACGAGTCGTGGGGCGTCTAGGATTGAACTATTTCTCTCCACGAGTATTGGACATGATTTAACGCTAGTAAGTATGGATGTCTCACGAGTCGTGGGTCCATAACGAAAAACGAGGCTAAATGAACTCAAGGGTTAGCTGGGATGGTTAACCGGCAACGTGATCGCCCACCAAGTGAATCAATTGGTATGGCCAACGAGTCGTGGGTACTGAGCGATTGCATTTGGGCCTTGAGCCCATTAGGAAATTTTTATTTCCCGAACCTTATGTGGGGGCATAAGTATTCGACAAAAATAGTGGGAGTAATTTACAAATGAAAACCATGTTTGTAAATTATGCATTGATATTAATCTGCCACGTATTTATCGTCATGTTTATGATAGTTTATCATAAGTTATGTATCCATGAATATTTACCATCATACTTGAATCAAATAAATTGACTGAACCCAAATGAATTTTGAATGACTTCGAAACTTGAGAAATTATTCTCGAGTCCAAGCAAGGACTAATCTCCTTACAAAGATTTCATTGTTTTTCCTTTCGAAGTTACACTTCGACTGGAATGGTGATAGGTTTCACCAAGCTGCCTTTTTCGAAGTTACTCTTCAAATAAGAAAGGTGATAAGTTTCACCAGAGGGTTGAGGATGGTTCTCAAGCCCAAATTTTCTTGAAGGCAAACATGAAGTCTCCCATGAATGGGAAGTAACATCTTGTGAAAATGCCTCAAAAGGCTCGAGAGATGGAAGAAGAGGAATGTATCCTCTCTAAAGGGAAATAACCTTGGAGGTTTTTCTGTAAGGATGATAAGTTGAAAAGTCAATCAAAATGATTCTTCCATGGATTAAGATCAAGGGAAGAGGGAATTGAACCTATTCATCCCATAAGGGATGATTAAATTTTATTGAACTTAACCTTATGGTTAAAGTAATGCATAAGGGTGTTGGATGCCCGATGAAGCATTCATTGATGCATTCAATGCATCTAAAGCCATGAATTATTTAGATCATTGGAATTTGCTTATATCATCCCTTGTCTTAAGGGATGTGATAGTTCCATAATGGTTGGAACTGATTGCGCTATAAGATTTATACGCAAAAGGTGTACATAAGCAAATGAGTATGGATACTCATATATCGACTAAATAAAATATGCATAGTCAATAAAATATAAATAATCAAGATTTCACACACTTGAGTCGTTGTAAAAACCGAAAGGCGATACACGAATACTAAAACATATTTCCGAATTAAAAGATTCAAAGACTGAGCTCGACTGGGTCGAGCTTGAATGGGATACTGTACATAGTAACCGACTTTCGAATCTTGCTCAATGGAAATTAGATTTAGTAGTTGGTTGCTAGGCAACCAAGAAGCATAAACAAATGCAATGGATTTAATCCATTTATAAGTGTGTAGAAATGCTAAAGCATTAGTGGGAGATAAGGCGTCTCTAGTACCCTCATGGGTAAAAGTACGTTGTGATGTACAAATCCAAATTACTTTGGAATAAAAGAAGAGAGCCTAATCAATGAAAGCATGTAAGAGATTTGGATCGATTCAAAATCGAACATGCATTGGCAGTACGCCATTGATTATTTAATAGAGAATTAGATTCTCGAAATGTAAGACCCGCTCGAAACGTTGTATGTTGTCAAGCATTCTGGACATGTAAATGTCCATTAAGAAATCTTACATGAAATTCCTTATTGAAACAAATAAAACTTGATCGAGAAAATCGAAGATACTGAGCTAAGTATCTCTGAAGCCAGATCCAAAACATATCACGTGATATGAGTTTTGGTATTGTACCTTCATATGCATTCATGCGCATATGGGGTCTCCCGCTTATGTAAATAAGCTGGTGGGAGATAAGTTGGACGTAAAGTCCATCTTATGCAATTCGTGGGGTATCCAGAAAACTCTATAGGATACAAGTTCTACGATCCTACAAGATAAACTACGTTTGTCTCAAGGAACGCACACTTCTTGGAGAAGGATTTCTTGCTGGGCAAGAAGGAACACAACGTAGAACTAGATGAGGTCACTGAAGCTGAAAAGACCAAAGAGGTCGATCAAGCTGACCCATCACCACAGGCAGTGGGAGAACAAGGGCATGAAAGTACATCAGAGAGTACACCGGTACTTCGTAAGTCAGAAAGACAACGTAGGGAACCCGAGAGGTAGTCTGCTGCGTGAGACTAGACAGTCTCTAACCGACCCAAGGACTTACGAAGAGGCTATGCTAGGCATAGACTCGGGAAAGTGGCGTGAAGCCATGGAATTCGAATTGGACTTCATGCACTCGAACAAGGTCTGGGCCTTGGTAGATCCACCAGTGGGAGTAGCTCCCGTGGGTTGCAAGTGGATCTATAAGCGAAAGCTTGGAGTGAACGGAGAGGTAATAACCTACAAGGCGCGACTAGTGGCAAAAAGGATACACTCAAAGGCCAAGCATCGACTTTGATGAGACCTTATCGCCCGTCGCAATGCCTAAATCCATTCGAATCTTGCTGGCCATAGCTGCGTGGTATAACTACGAGATATAGCAGATGGATGTAAAGACTGTCTTTCTCAATGGGAACATTGACAAGGAGATCTACATGGAGCAACCAAAAGGATATACATCCAAAGGAGATGAACACAAGGTGTGCAAACTCCAGAGGTCCATTTATGGACTGTAGCAAGCTTCCCGAAGTTGGAACATTCGTTTCGATGAGACAATCCAAACTTTTGGATTCATCAAAAACATGTTCGAACCTTGTGTGTACAAGAAGATCAGTGGGAGTACAGTTGAATTTTTGGTGCTTTACGTTGATGACATTCTTCTCATTAGAATGTGAAAGTGTTGTCCGAAACTAAAGCATGATTATCTACACAATTCTCAATGAAGGAATTGGGAGAAGCATCATTTGTACTGGGTATAAGGATCTACCGAGATAGATCAAAAGGACTGCTGGGCCTCTCCCAAATTGCAGTACATGGAAAATCTTGAAAAGATTTAATAAGGAAGAATCCAAGAGAGGATTGCTTCCAATGAGACATGAAATTGCACTCTCTAAGTCTATGGCCCCAAAGACGCCTGAAGAGAGAAGCAATATGTCTCGAGTACCATATGCATCCGCAATAGGAAGCATAATGTATGGTATGTTATGTACGAGACCAGACGTAGCATACGCTTTAAGCGTTACAAGTCGCTACCAGTCTGATCCAGGTGAGCAGCACTGGATAACCGTAAAGACAATTCTGAAGTACCTGAGAAGGACTAAGGAATTGTTCTTGGTATACGGTGGAAGAGAATTGAAATTGGAAGGCTATACTGATTCTAGCTTCCAATGTAATGTAGATGCCTTCAAGTCGACATCTGGATACGTGTTCTGCCTCAATAGTGGTGCGGTAAGCTGGAAGAGCTCCAAGCAAAACACTACCGAAGATTCAACCACCGAGACAGAGTACATTGCCGCGAGTGAAGCAGCAAAGGAAGGTGTTTGGATGAAAAACTTCATCCAGGAATTGGATGTGATACCTAGCATTGTCGAGCCATTACTATCTTTTGTGATAATAATGGAGCTATCTCGCAAGCGAAGGAGTCGAGATCTCATCAGAATCCAAGCATGAACTAAGACGATACCATTTGATATTTATATCATTGGTAGAGGAGACATAAAGATGGAACGTGTCACCTCAAGGGATAATACGACGGACCCGCTATCTAAGCCATTACCTCAAAGGCATCCGAAAACATCTGTCTAAGATGGGAATCAGAAGTATGAAAAGTTGGCTTTAGTACAAGTGGGAGATTGATAGAATAGTGTCCTGCAAGCCAACTATTTGGTTGCATTTAATTGAAAGGACCATCCAATTGGATTAATAAATGCATTTTATTATTATATGGTCATCTTTATCTTATGTAATAATTATCTACGCATAAGGATAGAAGTCCTTAGATCACAGGGCTATGGGACAACCCGTGGACTGATCTCCAAGGCCGTGATCTAGAATATATTCAAGAGTCGTAGAATCCAATCGAGATAGGACATCATTGGATTCGGTTAGACTCTCACTATTGTGTATACTCCGATGAACTGGAGAACGCTGGGGTCCACGAGCGTGACTGGGATAGTCGATACACATAAGTGGGTGGCTTGCTGGGATGGCAAGCGCACTGAATACCCCAATTAGGAAATAACTCACCATGGAAGCGGTAGTCGCATATCGGGGTTGAAGTTATTCCAATTTACAATAGTATACGAGGAACGATCCCTAACTACTTGAGATGATAGGGTTTATCTGGTGCGAGAACGTCTATGCTTTGATTTGAGTCCCGACTGACTGGAGATCGCCAGAAAGTCTCTGTGGACTCATATTGGGTATAGAGGAACTCGTATGCAGATTCATATCATCAACAAAGGATCCATTGACCCGACTTGATAGGTTGGGAAATTCTCCTATGGATTTCTGTGAGAAATTAATTCTGGTAAAATCCTCGGCCGAGGTATCTGACGGCTTTATGTAAGTAGCTCATAAAGGTTAAGTCAAAGAGAATTATTTCGAGACCAGAATGCATAAGGTCAAGACAAAAGAAAAGGGAGACCGATGAAAGACCATACCCTTAAGTCTCGACTGGGAGATTGATCGATGGAGAGATTATGGCGTATATGGAAATTGTAAATGAGATAAAAGGTTCACTGAATTAATTCACCAGTGATTGGGCTCCATGGGCTTGTGGCTGGACATCGACCGTGGAGTGTGGGAGAATTCCCAAATTGGCAGGGGTGCTAATTTTGGAATGGTCAATCGACAGAGTGTTCGATTGATTTAGAGTAAGTCTTACTCGAATAATTAAATAATATTTAATTATAACCCACGGCCAATTATGTGGTGAACCTACGGGGGCATACACAATACACATGAAGCGAAAGCGAGGAAATAAGAACAACCGAGTCGACTGGGTCGACTGGGTCGACTGGGTGAATAATCGACTGGGTCGATTATTGTGGGTGGGTCGACTAGGTCGACCCAATTGGAACAAATTGGGATCCAATTGGAATTGGATCAGGATCATAAATTAAATTGGAGTTTAATTTGTGAGTTAATTAATTAAGTTGAATTTAATTAATTAGAAGGGATTTTAATTAAATGGACTTAGAGTCTGATTTAATTAAATGGGAGATTAAGTTAATTAATTGGGCTATTTAATTGGGAGATTAAGTAAAGCCTGGTCAAATTAATTAACTGAGCCATGAATTAATTAGAAGACTTGGTCTTCTAATTAAAGAGGGCCATGGCCCATGTAGGAGAGAAGAGCCCTAGTCCTAATAGGACTAGGTTAGGGAGATAACTATAAGTAGCCTTCTTGTAGTTATTTTTCATACAACTCAATAAGCAAAATTTGAGTAAGAGCAAAAATTCTCTCTCCCCTCTCCCAGTAATAGTCGACCGAACCCTGTCTTCCTTTTGGAAGAATTTTTCGTTTTCGACTTTGTTCCTAAATCGTTCCAAAATCCTAGATCATAATATATCTTGTGTTCTAGCTGATCAAGATTTATTATTTTCGTGTAATTGTGGTGTATCAACCCGTAGAGGCGCAACACGTGGGGCGCTACTGCAGAGCTTGGGTCGATTTTGCTGAGGAGAATTTCAGAGTCCGTTTTACTGACTGCCAACTTGGATTTGCAAGGAGATAGGTATAACGTGAAAACTTATACTATCGTTTTATTTATTCATATATATACAACTAGAGAGTATCCTGGCAAGATTCCGTAAGAGGTCCTAAAATTTTTATATTCCGCTGTGCCTAGGGCTGTTTATCTTACCGAATCCCAACAAGCATGTCGATTGTAGTTATAAGGATCAAAATAGTATTTATTTGTTGGACATGGATGATGATAAATTAACTATATCCCGACGAAATTTGTCGTCAAAAAATATCATCTCATCGAGATTGATGCCTTTAGTATTGTTGATCTTCCAGAGAACAAAGAGATTTCAAAGATGTTCGATGTTGCTGGAGTGTACTCTTTTAAAGAAGACGTACTTCTTTATTCATATTATAGCTCGGGGACGAGCTCTTTTGAAGAAAAGGAGAATGATGTAGGGAAAAATGGGCAATATTTTGAGATAATTTGTATTAGTCAAGGATATGTTAGATTTGTGACTTGAGATCATGTTTGGTAATTGTTAGGGTGTTTATTAATTATATTAGAAACATTATTCTGTTAGGATTCTACTAGCATTTAGAAGAAAATTAGATTAGGAATTTTATTCTTTTTAGTAATGTTGGTATTTTAGGGTTTGTGTCTATATAAAGTCTTGTAAGCCCAAAGGCTGAAGAGAATTTTTTACTATTGCTTTTATGAACTTTAGTTATTTTCTCTGTCTTGAGAATAAATTTTCATAGCTTTGACGCTGGTCTGGCTATTTGCACTTCCGTTCTGCGTCAAAATTTAGCAAAAAAATTTTAAAAAATTAATCAAAATTCATTTTCAAAACTCGAATTCAAACCCACCTTCGAATTCCTCCACCGCCACTACAAGAAAAATGGATTTTAGTGATAAAATATTAAGTGACATTGTTGAAATTGTCACTTTTTGCATATATTTAGTGATAAGAATATTAGTTTTGTCACAATAATAATAGTGACAAGTGCAATAGTGACAAAATATATTTTTAGGTTGTCACTAATAGCTATTAGTGACAAGTTTATGGAACTTAAGTTGTCACTATTGACAATTAGTGACACCCTTTCAGTGACAACTTAGTGGCAATAAATATTGTCACTATAATTTAGTGATAACTTTTTAGTTGTCACTATTGGGGTATCACTCTAAATGTCAACAGTGTCAACTTTTTCACATTTCTTGTCACTAGTATGTCTATATACATCAGTTTAGTGACAATATTCTCTCCAAAATCGAATTGGACTATTAACTACGATTGATGAGGCTTATAATTTGGCTCTGGATGCTGAATTTTTGGAGAAATAGACTACTAATTATGTTAGTAAAAAATCAATAGATGCTAAGGAAAGAAAAGAAGTAACCGCCATCACTCCACAAGTGTCGTCTGGAGATTCTTTAGGTGAAGATAATACTCAATCCAAAGAAACCAACACTTATCTATTCGATTTAAATAGTCAAATAAACATTAAGAGTTAAATCCGAATCCTGTTGTTGGTGAACATTATCAGTCCACTATTTTGAACGATGAGGTACATATGGATATATACAAGTCCTACAATGTTAAATATACATGCTAGCGAGCATGTCGATTGTAGTTATAAGGATCAAAATAGTATTTATTTGTTGGACATGGATGATGATAAATTAACTATATCCCGACGAAATTTGTCGTCAAAAAATATCATCTCATCGAGATTGATGTAGTATTGTTGATCTTCCAGAGAACAAAGAGATTTCAAAGATGCTCGATGTTGCTGGAGTGTACTCTTTTAAAGAAGACGTACTTCTTTATTCTTATTATAACTCGGGGACGAGGTCTTTTGAAGAAAAGGAGAATGATGTAGGGAAAAATGGGCAATATTTTGAGATAATTTATATTAGTCAAGGATATGTTGGATTTGTGACTTGAGATCATGTTTAGTAATTGTTAGGGTGTTTATTAATTATATTGGAAACATTATTCTGTTAGGATTCTACTAGCATTTAGAAGAAAATTAGATTAGGAATTTTATTCTTTTTAGTAATGTTGGTATTTTAGGGTTTGTGTCTATATAAAGTCTTGTAAGCCCAAAGGCTGAAGAAAACTTTTTACTCTTGATTTTATGAACTTTAGTTATTTTCTCTGTTTTGAGAATAAATTTTCATAGCTTTGACGTTGGTCTGACTATTTGCACTTCCGTTCTGCGTCAAAATTTAGCAAAAAAATTTAAAAAAAGTAATCAAAATTCATTTTCAAAACTCGAATTCAAACCCACCTTCGAATTCCTCCACCGCCTCTCACAAAAACTTCACCTCAACCGTGATCCCTCAGCCTTTCTCCGTAACCACCCCATATTTCCTTGTTTATAAATTTTTATACAAATTAAACTTGCCTTGTTTTCGGAGACTTGATCTTATTTGCAGGATCTTCGAATTTTGAGAATACTTACTTGGGTGATCTAATTAAATAATCAAATAAATAGTTATATCTAGGAGATAAACTTTATATAATTAATCTCAAAATTATTAATTAATTGTTAATATTTAAATAAAACTTCAATTTAATTTGCTAAAAAATTTATTCACCTTGAAGTATCCCTTATATCACTTTGGGGCATGACGGTGAGAAATCACGAAATTTCCTTAATTCTACAGTGACGATCTTAAAATATTTCGACAACATGATCAAATGAAAATGGTGCAATACAATTATATATATATAGTTGGTACAGTTATTAGGACAATAGAATTATAGTTGGTACAGTTATTAGGACAAAGCCTATTGCAATCTTCTTAATTAAATGGCTCGATCTATTTCTTCACATTTTGATCATCATCAACTGCATCAAAAAATTTTTGTGCGCGTGTGCAAATGCAAATGTGTTTTAAACATACTGCATAGCTTGGTTTGCATGGATATGGCACACAATCCTTCACGCTCTTGCAAGGTATCTCCACAGGGATTATTGGCGTTGATGATACTGCATGTACGTCAAAGTTTAATTAAATTAAAACATATACAGATCAAGAAATTAAATGGCAATATATATATGATTATATACAAATCCAACAATAATTTTAATCAGTTTTAAATTAGATGGAATAAAATTTTAATTTAATTGGATCCTGATCATGGGGATATTCTTTGCATTATAAATAATAATTATGTTGATAACAAGTATGATGTTCCGTAAGATTAAGGAGCCCATTATTTAACCTTGTATAGGGGCAGAAGGGCATATTCGTCATCTTACAAAGCATGAAGATTTTTCATACTCTTTTTTTGAGAGAGAGATTTTTCATATTCTTATCCCTCCTATAAATAACCTTTTGAGAGAAAAACACTTTTGGTCCCAAACTTTACCCCAAAAAACACTTTTGGTACCATAAAACGCAGAAAAACACATTTGGTACCACAATTTTCATGATTTTGACACATTTAGTCATTCCGTTAAATTTTGGACGGAAATTTCGCGCGTGACCGTCACGCTAGGGTCAAGCGCGTCAAGTTCAAATCGGTCACGAGTTTTGCACGTGAGAAATTCGGTCAAAACACTTTTGGTTCCAAATTTTACCCCAGAAAACACATTTGGTACCATGATTTGCAGAAAAACAGATTTGGTACCACAATTTACATATTCTTGACACATTTAGTGTCCTTGTTAAATTGATAAAAATCACATATAATGAACAGACTACAATTTCTCTAAAAATTTTGATAAAAATCACAAAATATACTTAAATCATTAAAAATATTCTTAATAAAAGTACCTTGGATACCTAAATTGGTGCCCTTTGACTTGCACTTGTATTCCAATGTTGATACAAGCACCAATCATAAGTTCCATCTTTTCCATCGAAAACATCGAAAAGTTTCCATTTTTGAATCAGGCGAAACGAAAACATGTAATTCCGAAACTATTTATTTGCCTTAAACTCAATTATTTTCCTAAATTTAGTAATTTTTTTTAACAAATTTTCGTTAGTGTTTCTGAAATATTTCTGAATAGTCTCAAAAAGTTTTCAATATTTGGCTCTCCGAAACATACATTCGAAATGAGTTTTTGATCCATGGATACAAGTGCAAGTCAAAGTGCACCAATTCAGGTATCCAATGTACTTTTGTTAAGAATATTTTCAAAGATTTAAGTACACTTTGAGATTTTTATCAAATCTTTTAGAGAAATTGTTGTCTGTTCATTTTATGTGATTTTTATCAATTTAACGGCGACACTAAATGTGTCAAGAGTATGTAAATTGTGGTACCAAATTTGTTTTTCTGCAAAGCATGGTACCAAATGTGTTTTCTGGGGTAAAGTTTGGGACCAAAAGTGTTTTGACCGATTTGTCACGTGCAAAACTCGTGAACTTAACGGGCGCGTGACGGTCACGCACGAAATTTCCGTCCAAAATTTAACGGAATGACTAAATGTGTCAAAATCATGAAAATTGTGGTACCAAATGTGTTTTTCTGCGTTTTATGGTACCAAAAGTGTTTTTTGAGGTAAAGTTTGGGACCAAAAGTGTTTTTCCCTCATAACTTTTTACCTTCATTAAAAGGCTAAGTTGCAAAAGTGAACAATTAGAGCATTGCAAGCTAAAATATCTGATAAAGACGAAGTTGTCTATCATAAAATACAACTCATAAAAAGATGTTATGTATATTGATTTTTTTTGAAAGATTATTTGAACCCAATTAATTAATCATCGTAAATTTTTTGATATATATAATCAATGAACTTTAATTAATTCTAAATATGCATGAAAATGAGAGAGATCTAGATGTATATATATACCAGTTGCAACAAGCATGAGGGCGAAGAGAAAAATGAACTTTTGGGACGCCATTTTTTGATTGCGGATGCACGAATTAGAAACAAGATACAACAACGAAAAGGGGATGAGAAAAAGAATGGTTAGTTGCTTAACAAAATTGAGTTATATATACACACAAATATGTAAGCTTATAGAAAGTGCAATAATGTACTAGCCAATTATAACTACTTTTTGGCAACTATCTTAATGGCTCTTTGCAATAATTTGTAAAATATTTGTTGAATCGGATCTCCATAATTAATACTACAAATCACCTGTCTATAAAGTATCTCCAATTTTTTTGTTAAAAAATAATAATTGTTTATTTCGCTTTAAGGATCATATATACCCTTGCCATCTTATTCTTAATTTATTGTGATTAGATGATTTTTCCTAATTTGGAGGTCAATTTAAAGATATATAATTTGATAGGATATTAGTAAATGATTATTAATTTGGATCAAAATTTTGATGTTAATTTATTTTTCCTGATTCTATTTAAATTTATATTTGATTGGGCAATAACATATCAACGATTTTATTCCATACAAGGATTAAATTATTACCTTGTGATATAATCATGGATCAAAATTTTCATCTTTTTCGTCGAAAACATCGAAAAATTTCCGTTTTTTAATCAAGCGAAAGAAAACAAGATGTAATATCTAAACTATTTGTTTACCTTAAACTCTGTTATTTTTCTAAATTTAGTAACTTTTTTTACAATTTTTCCTTAGTTTTTCCAATATATTTTCGAAAAATCTTAAAAAGTTTCCAATATTTGGTTGACCGAAATATACAATCGAAACGAAATTTTGATCCATGGATATAATACCATCCTCTTTTTTATTTTAGTTTTTTTTCTTATCACGAAGATTTAATCTCCCTACGAATTTTATTTATCCAATAAGGACATCTTTATATATTTAAGGGAAGGAGGAAGCCAAGGGCACGGGGGAAATGAATATGTTAAAATAAATAGCTGGGCGGGAGTGTGCATTTGGCCCACATTAATTTGTCGACCACTTGCTAGTCCTTTTTTTTTTTTTTTTTTTTCATTTAATACACTTAATTAAACGGTTCTATATATAATTGTTCCAAAAAGTGAAATCGCTCACCCCGGGCGTCCCTCACCTCCCTGTCCGACGGGAGGTTCTATATATAATTTCATCTACCGGGTAGTGGTTTTAGCGTCTGATGGAGGAGGTGGAGGCGGTGGTTATGGTGTCCGAGGTGAAGAGAAAGGATTGGGGATTTGGGGTGGCATTAATTGCAATTACCCATGTTCAATTTTGTCCAATTGCGAATATCCTTACGAAGAGATGAAAATGATGATTTTATCAATATGTGCTTGACACGTGATATTTTTCGTTCATATGAAATGTGAAAAATGTTGTCCAATTTTTGTATCAAATGTTTTAAAAGATTTAGTACGAAATGTATAAAGTAGACAAAAAATTGTTATGAAAAATGTAATTTCCTCTTTCTTAATTTCTTAGGCGTTAACTTAGTGCATGTAAATCTCAAAGGTAGTTTGAGTACTTCACCCAAAGTCAGCCCGATAATTAGAATAATGATCACAATCTATATCTTCTATATCTATATCTATATCTATCTATTCTATATCTATATCTATATCTATATCTATATACATATAAAAGTACGAGTTGGCCTAAGAAAATTTCTTTCCTTTTTGTGAAGACTAATATACCCCTATTTAAATTATATTGTGATATTTAAATTTATGACAAAAATGTAAAATAAAAGAATCCTAAAAGGAAAGAATTACAGAAGTATAATTAGATAAGAAGTCCCCTATATAACAAACTTATAATTATTTTTTAAAGTTTTGCAATTCATTAAATATTAATGGTAAAAAAAAAAAAAAAAAAAAAAGAACTATAACTCTATACTTCTTCAAAAATTTCTTTGAAGAGTTCTTAAGAAGTTATCACTTATTTGAAGAACCTACAAAACATTAAAGAACCTCAAAAAAAATTATGTCGCATTCGTTCTACGTGATTATTAAAGGTACTATTTAGTTAACTAAAAAAGGAATAATTGGCTTAAGCAAAAAAAACTTCAAAACATTGAAATTGTTAAAATCGGCAAAAAAATATAAAATTTTGATTAATAATATATGATAAAAATGGTAAAATCAATAAGAAAATTGGTTAGATAGAAAGAAAAGCGGGTTAAAACAAAAAATAATTGTGCCATTGATAAAACAACAAGGTTAACAAGCAAAAAAATAGGTAAAATCGGTAAAAAAAAATGAACGAAATCGGCTAAACATAGGATAACAAAATATCAGATCAAATCGAGAAAAGAACAAGAACAAATAAATGAGTTAATTGGGAAAAAAATGGTCAAATATGTGAGAGAATATGTTAAATAAGCAAAATAATAAGTAAAATCCGACTAAATTGGGTTCAACCAGAGAAAATTAGTAAATTGATTAACAAATGTGAAAATCGACTGAAATTTGGTTACACTAGAGAGAACTAAAAATATATAATTGGCTTAAGCAAAAAAACTTCTAAACATAGAAATTGTTAAAACCGGCAAAAAATGTAAAATTTTGATTAATAATATATGATAGAAATGGTAAAATCAAAGAGAAAATTGGTTAGATAGAAAGAAAAGCGGGTTAAAACAAAAAAAAATCGTGCCATTGATAAAACAACAAGGTTTAACAAGCAAAAAAAAAAGGTAAAATCGATAAAAAAAAAAAAAAAAAAATTGGCTAAACACGAAATAACAAAAAATCAGATCAAATCGATAAAAGAACAAGAACAAATAAATGAGTTAATTGGCAAAAAAAAATGGTGAAATATGTGAGAGAATAGGTTAAATAAGCAAAATATTAAGTAAAATCATACTAAATTGGGTTCAACCAGAGAAAATTAGTGAATTGATTAACAAATGTGAAAATCGACTAAAATTGGGTTACACTAGAGAGAACTAAAAATGTATAATTGGCTTAAGCAAAAAAAAACTTCAAAACATAGAAATTGTTAAAATCAGCAAAAAAAATGTAAAATTTTGATTAATAATATATGATAAAATGGTAAAATCAAAGAGAAAATTGGTTAGATAGAAAGAAAAGCGGGTTAAAACAAAAAAAAAAAATCGTGACACTGATAAAACAACAAGGTTAACAAGAAAAAGAATAGGTAAAATCGATAAAAAAAAAATTGACTAAACACGAAATAACAAAAAATCAAATCAAATCGATAAAAGAACAAAAACAAATAAATTAGTTAATTGGCAAAAAAAAAAAAAAAAAGTGAAATATGTGAGAAAATAGGTTGAATAAGCAAAATAATAAGTAAAATCAGACTAAATTGGGTTCAACCTGAGAAACTTAGTGAATTGATTAGCATATGTGAAAATCGACTGAAATTCTGTTACACTTGAGATAACCATGGATTGATTAAGAAATGAGATAAACCACAAAAAAAAATAGATGAAATCGGTGAAAGAACGGGCTAAAATAATAAAAAGAAATGATAAACTCAGTGTAAAATAGGTACAAGCAATATTTCTTTAAAAAATTCTTAAGAATTTATAACACATTAAAAATTCTAAAAACAAAAGGTCACGTTCGGGCTATATGAATAAAAAAAAAAGTACTATTTAGTTAACTGAAAAACTTATAATTGGCTTAAGCCAAAATAAGTCAAAACATATAATGGTTAAAATTGGTGAAAACGGGTAAGATTACTAAAAATATATATATGATAAAAAAAAATTTGGTAAATCAGAGAAAAAATGGGTTAGAAAGAAGAAAAACGACTTAAATAAAAAAAATGGTGTCATTGATAAAACAACGGGGTAAGCAGGATAGGTAAAATCGACTAAAATTGGGTTAAACCGAAAATAGTAAGTGAATTGATTAACAAATTTGATAAAACACAAAAAATGGGTGGAATCGGACGAAGAACGGGTTAAAATAACAAAAAAAATGATAAACTCAATGTAAAAACATGCGCAATCGATGTTTCTTTGGACAATTATTAAGAAATGATCAATTATTAAAAAACCTAAAAAGAAATCACATTTCTTCGATATGAATAAACTAAAGTAATCATATTTAGTTAACAGAAAAGCTTATAATTGGCTTAGGTTAAAAAAAGTCAAAATATATAAGTGGTTAAAACTGGTGATAACGGCAAAACAATGGGAAAATGGGTTAGATCGAATAAAAATGAGTTAAAGCAACAAAAAATGGTACGATCGATAAAATAATGAGGTAAATCTACAAAACATGGGTAAATGGTAAAAATGAATGACATATACTAAACATAAGATAACAAAAAAATTGGTCAAATCGATAAAGAACAAGAACAAAAAACAAGTTAAATTGAAAAAAAAATGTGAAATAGTCGAGAAAATAGTGTACATAAGCAAAAGAATAGGTAAAATTGGGTTAAACCAAATAAAATGAGTGAATTGATTAAAAGATGGGATAACTCACAAAAAATGGTGAAATCAATGAAAGAACGGATTTAAATAACACAAAAATAAATGGTAATCTCAAAGTAAAACTGGAGGAAATCGATGAAAGAACATGTTAAAATAACAAAAAAATAGGGTAAACTTAGTGTAAAAGCAGGTTTACACTACAAAATCGGGGAGAGTTGGTAAAAATGGGTTAGATTCGTTAAAAATTGATTAGACATGTAATTGAAAATGGATGAATTAAATAAAAGATATGTATAACAGACAAAACTGGTTAAATCGATTAAAAAAATGGGTTAAACCTGTGAAAAATTGTTGAGATAGAAATATCAAGGTATATAAAGGAAAAAAATAATAGATATTGTTCATTCCTTCAAATGGTTGTTTTAAAATTATAGTTCAGTAGACATGTAGTTTCAGATTGTTATAGTTCATTTTTTATTTTCAAGTTTTGATTATAAGTATTTTTTAGTTTCTCCAATGTTATGCGGGCATATCTTCTCCTCTAAAATCCTTCACTTAATACCAAATCAAAGTGTTGAAAAACCTTGATTTATTTGCTTTGCATTGTCATATTCTTATATGTTGTTTCGATGTATGCGTTCCATAATTTGAGTTTAGAATGAGAACAATATTGTTAGTTATCATTGATATTTCGTATTTTGTTTTGTTATTACTTCAAAAATATTCGCGCACCTTATATATATTTGAATAAATTTATATACGCAATCGTATCTTTAATTTCATGACGTAAGTTGTAAATTTAAAAATAAATATTGACATTACAGCTGCATAGCATTGTGTTCGGGTCTTGTATATGTGTTGGTCCCAAGTGGTCAGTAGAGGTTTAGAGGGGGGGGTGAATAAACCTCTATAAAATTTTCTCAATTTTAACTTTAAAACTTTTGCTCTTAACTGAACAGACTAAGCTGATCAGATTAGTTATTAACAGTTCTGTTCGCGAACAAATCTTTGAACAGTCTTGTTGACCACTCGTCTGATTAATACTTAGCTGATTTGCTAAAACCAGTTTTAATACTTAGAGTACTTGCAGCGGATTTTCAAAGTGTTTTTCACAAGTAGTCTTAGTAGTTTGAAAAGTATTTCCCCAGTTTTATAAACTCCTTTTTAACTCTTTTTCAAACAGTTAACTTAAATGTGTTTTTATGCAAACAGTCAATATGCAGATTTTAAAACAATGTAAAAACACAAGTAATTTTTATAGTGGTTATATGGATTTAAATATCCTTTAGTCCACTCTTCCAAGTCACACAGATCTTGGGTTATACTATAATCACAAAGTTTACAGTATACTCTGCTTGCGTCGAACAACAAATGAAACGACCACAAGTTCGCAATAGGAAATCACACAGAAGACCTATTCTCTGAAGTTTGATCACTCACAAAGATGAATCACAACTCCGCACAACACTCTTGTTTACAAAATCACTCAGAAGATGTATTTTTCTTGATTCTTCAACTCTGCTTTCGTCAACAAATGACTCAGCTGATGAGTGAGCTGTTCTTGAGACTTAAAGAATTTTGCTTCGGAAATTTCTCTCAGAAAGTGTGTTGCTTTTTTCTTCTTCGTCTCTTTCAGCTATTTATACTTGAGGATTGAAAAATGTCCGTTGAAGAGAGACACAATTCAAATTCCTCGAGTACTGGTCCTTAAAATCCGCGAACGGCTCTTTTGCAGTCTGTCCGTACTATAAACAGTACTATTCTGCAGGCAGCATTAAATGCAGCATTAAATGCACCCAGCTGATGCGAAGCATTTCTTCAATCATTTGTCTTTAATAACCTTGTACTTCAGCATTTATTACTCCAAAGGGCATTTATTACCGTTGGGAACACTTCTTGATCTTCTTTACTTGGCTGACGAAAGTACGCGTCTGATGACGAACTCGGCTGATCTCAAACTTGAACAAATCTGATTTGAGTCGGCTGATCTTCATCAGTCTGATAACTTTACTTCAGCAGATCAGAAGTCTTGGACCTTGAAACTTTGACTCTTCTGATGTCTTCTTGTACTTAGTCAAAATCTCTTACAAAGGGATCATCAGCTAAGTTACTCCATACTTAGCCAATATTGAAGTTTTGGAATTCATCAAAACCTCCCTTCTAAAATTGTCTTTCGTGCCTTCATCTTCATCCTTATCCAACAATTTCCCCCTTTTTGATGATGACAAAACTTCAGCTAAGTACCTGTTAAATACCTAAGCTAAAGAATGTAATCCTCAAAATTTTCTGAGATAGAAAAAGTTTATTGGATTGAACTTGACTTTTCATTCATATTGAAAAAGAGTTACAGAGTACAAGTTCATCATATGAGATTTCTGAAGAAATAGATAAAGTAAACTGATTACAAGGATTTTTCAATTTCTAACTATCAGCTTCTTCATCTGATCCTTCCAGCACTTCTTCATATTCGTAAGATGATTCTTCATCATCTTCTTCTTCATCAGCTTCTTCTTCCAAGGTTGCTTTGGCAGCTTCCATCTTTTCTTTAAGTTGCTGTTCTTGAAGAGCTTTCAAAGCTTCCATGGCCTTTCTGGCAGATTCAGTGTCCTTGTACTTGGTAGTTTCTTTTTCAATCTTTTCTTCTTCTTTTTCTTCTTCTTCTACCTTTCCAAGCTTTACAGTCTTGTCAGCAGTGTCTTCAGTTTCCTTGGCTTCAATAGTTGCAGTAGCAGTATCTTCCTTAGCTGTTTCTTCTTCAGCATCAGGTTCCTTAGCTGTTTCTTCTTCAGCAGCAGGTTCCTTAGCTGTTTCATCCCTATTATCTTCCCCCTTTTTGTCATCATCAACTCTGATGACATTAGAAGGTTCAACAGCAGGGTTGAGAGCAACTGTTGGAATCTTCACTCCAGCACATAAAGCCTTGAGATTCTGATTGACAACATCGTGACTAGCTGTAAGATTAAGAATATCAGTGCTGATGATGTCAGTCTTGTCATTGAAGTAGTCAATATTTAGGTTGACAGTTGCAATTTCATCTTGTACAGATTGTACAACATTTCCCACTTCATTCAGCAACCCTAGATTGACTTCCTTTTCTTCTTCACTGACTTTGATGAAGGTTGCAGTCAGATCAGCGATCTTGTGTTCAGCTCTTTGAAGTGCAGCATGAAGATGATTAACATCGATCTTCACATCCTCCACATTTCTGTTCATTTCAGTCAAGCTGTTCACTAACTGCAAGGAGTGATCCTCAGGAATAGGAATACTTGTGATTTCAGTCTTGATGATCTTTTCTGTAGACTGTTGCACAGTTTCCAGCTGAAGTCTATTTGATTCTGTCAATTCTTCCTTAAGCTCTGCCTTCAGCTCCTCCTTAACCTTCAACAGCTGCTTTTGATGCTTTTCTTCCAGTTCCCTTAGAGAATCTTCCATCAACATCTGGAAAGCTTCCATCAGTGATGAGTGTTCATCACCTGATGAAGCAGAAGCAGCAGCTTCATCCTTTTCTTCATGTTCCTGGTGGACAGGAACTTCTTCCATCTTCACATCCTGATGATTTTCAGAATCCTCAGCTTTCCACTCAATGGCTAAGGGTTCATCAGCAATCTTTTCAGCAGACTTGTCAGTGGCCTGTTCAGCAGACTTGTCTTCATGCTGGTCAGCAGACTTATCAGCAGTCTGATCAGCAGACTTGTCTTCAACAGATTGATCAGCAGGCTTGTCAGCAATTTGATCAGCAGGCTTGACTTCAGGCTTGTCCGCAGCTTTATGTTCATCAGTAACGTCGTCGTAGAACAGATTAGTGATGGTTCCATCTTCATTAAAGCAAGTTGTCTGTCTAATCTGCCTAACAATAATCCAAGGGTTGACAAACGCATTGTTTCCCTTAGGGACTTCATAGTACGGTTGTACTTCCTTGCCAAAGATGATTTGCTAGATACTTGGCAGTAGAGGCAAATCACTTGAACAGCCTTGTTGATACTTAGACTTTTTAACCCATCTCTTCAGGGCAGCCATAGTAGCAAATTTAATTGCTCTTTCAGTAGCATCTTCAGACTTTTTCTTCTTCTCAGGCAAGGTGCTTTTAATTTTCTTGGCCTCCTCCAATGCAAAGCCTTTTGCATAACCATGCATGACATCTCTTACATGGCTGGGATCCAGGGCCTTTTGAATGGAGTTCGTTTTTAGCCAAGATAGAACCCAACGTTCTTCCTCAACCAACTCCTTCATGCTTTGAAGTTCTGCTATTGATCTGTTCAGCCTGTTGTCTCTCCAACTGATATACCTTTTCTTCTCCTGGTTGAACAGAGTTCTTAACATGAGCTTTTGATCATAGTAAGCTAAGGCCTTTTCAAACTTCTTGAAAAGCTCCTTATCAGCGTACACTATTTCAAATGCTTTTCGAACTTCAAATTTGTCTTTGGACTTGGCTTTGGGGGCAGGCAGTAAGATCTTTTTCTTGTCTTCTTCTTCAGTCTTGCCTTCTCCAATCTTGATGCCACCTCCATGGACAGGTCCATAGGCATCAGTCTTGCTCAGTTCAATTACCAAAGCCAGTTCAGCATCTTCAGCAGCTTTTCTCTCTGCTTCAGACATTTTTCTTCTGGCTTCATCCTTTGCAGCTTGAGCCTTGCTTAACTCAAGAGTCTTTTTCTCTTCAAGCTCATCCTGCTTCTTCTGTTCAGCTTCCTCCCTTGCTTTCTTATCAGCTTTGGAAATTTTCTTTTTCCTTAGCACAAATTTTCTTTTGCCTTTATCAGCAGGGGCTGGTCCAACAGATGATATGGGATCAGCAGCTATAGGATGTATGATTTGAACATCTGGATCTTGTTGAGGTTGAGCAGCCTCAGCAGTTGGTGCAGATTGAGTGATCTGTTGCTCATCAGCTTTGTCAGCAGTAGAAGTTTCAACAGCTTCAACTGGTCTTTCAGCAGACTCTGGACTTG
>CM064881.1:22848808-22903030 GCA_003313485.2 Penstemon barbatus
TATTATTAACATCATTTGCTCTAGAGAATCAAACAGTTCATTATTTTGAGGAGTTACCTCATCCTCAGAGTCATCAGAGTCCTTTGCCATCAGGCACAGGAGAGCAGGTTTCTCTTCATCAGAAGATTCTTCATCAGACGAGTCTGAATCTGAATCAGATGAGTAGACAGCAGCAAGCTTTTCTGCTTCAGCCATCATTGCTTTTCCTCTCTGATGCTTTCTTTCTTTTCTTACTTTCTTCTTCTCTTCAGTGTACTTTTCTGCTTTTGGATATGGGCAGTCTTTGATGAAGTGTCCCAATTTCCTGCAGTTGTAACACATTAGTTTTGATTTATAATCATCTTTATCTTGAGAAGAAAAGTTAGGTTTAGAAGTAGAAGCAGCATGATTGTATTTGTTTTTCATCTTTCTCTTATAGAACTTCTTGAAGTTGTTCATCAATAATGCTACGTCTCCAGCAGTGTACTCCTTCTTGTTGAGTAGAGATGCTTCATCAGATGAGTCCACATCTTGACTTCTGTGTGCTGGTCTCCTGGTGTTTTCAGCAGCAACTAAGGCAGCTGTGGGTCCTGAAGTTGAGGTTTCTTCAATACCCATTCTAGGCAGTTTATACTCGAATGCCTTGAGTACATAAAACAGCTCTGTAAGAGAAATCTTTCCCAGGTCTCTTGATTCTTCCATAGCTGTCACCTTCATATTGAACTTGGGGGCAGGGCCTTTAGAACTCTGACTGTGATCTCCTTGTCAGTAAAGGTCTTTCCCAGCTTAAGAACTTCATTCAACGTTCTGGTAAACCTGGTATCCATCTGATCAATGGTCTCTCCAGATTTCATCTTGAAGTTGTCCAGCTTTTCCAAGGCAACACTGAGCTGATGCTCTTTGATGGCGTCGTTTCCTTCACTCATGTCACGAACCTTGTCCCACATTTCCTTTGCAGTTTTGCAATGTTTGACTTTGTCAAACCGATCATTATCCAGGGCTTTGGTCATGATGAAACGGCCAACTTTATCCAGATTGAACAGCTTTATTTCCTCGGCTGTCATCTCTGTCAGATCTTTTTCCACCACCAGTTCAGCCTCATCAACTATAATGGTCTTGGTGAATTTGAATGGGCCCTTAATGATACATGTGTACATGTTGTCATTATAGGCAGCAAGGAAAATCTCCATTCTGATTTTCCAGTCTTCAAAGGACATACCAGCAATGTGCGGAACATGACTGATACAATCCATTTTTCAAAAAGTTTTGTTTTCCAAAAAGATGCTCTTTTGAAAAGTTTTAAAAACCTTTGAAAAACACTTGGATCAAGCTCGTTGATCAGGCAGCTGATTCAAATGAACCACCCGCTCTGATACCACTTGTTGGTCCCAAGTGGTCAGTAGAGGTTTAGAGGGGGGGGTGAATAAACCTCTATAAAATTTTCTCAATTTTAACTTTAAAATTTTTGCTCTTAACTGAACAGACTAAGCTGATCAGATTAGTTATTAACAGTTCTGTTCGCGAACAAATCTTTGAACAGTCTTGTTGACCACTCGTCTGATTAATACTTAGCTGATTTGCTAAAACCAGTTTTAATACTTAGAGTACTTGCAGCGGATTTTCAAAGTGTTTTTCACAAGTAGTCTTAGTAGTTTGAAAAGTATTTCCCCAGTTTTATAAACTCCTTTTTAACTCTTTTTCAAACAGTTAACTTAAATGTGTTTTTATGCAAACAGTCAATATGCAGATTTTAAAACAATGTAAAAACACAAGTAATTTTTATAGTGGTTATATGGATTTAAATATCCTTTAGTCCACTCTTCCAAGTCACACAGATCTTGGGTTATACTATAATCACAAAGTTTACAGTATACTCTGCTTGCGTCGAACAACAAATGAAACGACCACAAGTTCGCAATAGGAAATCACACAGAAGACCTATTCTCTGAAGTTTGATCACTCACAGAGATGGATCACAACTCCGCACAACACTCTTGTTTACAAAATCACTCAGAAGATGTATTTTTCTTGATTCTTCAACTCTGCTTTCGTCAACAAATGACTCAGCTGATGAGTGAGCTGTTCTTGAGACTTAAAGAATTTTGCTTCGGAAATTTCTCTCAGAAAGTGTGTTGCTTTTTTCTTCTTCGTCTCTTTCAGCTATTTATACTTGAGGATTGAAAAATGTCCGTTGAAGAGAGACACAATTCAAATTCCTCGAGTACTGGTCCTTAAAATCCGCGAACGGCTCTTTTGCAGTCTGTCCGTACTATAAACAGTACTATTCTGCAGGCAGCATTAAATGCAGCATTAAATGCACCCAGCTGATGCGAAGCATTTCTTCAATCATTTGTCTTTAATAACCTTGTACTTCAGCATTTATTACTCCAAAGGGCATTTATTACCGTTGGGAACACTTCTTGATCTTCTTTACTTGGCTGACGAAAGTACGCGTCTGATGACGAACTCGGCTGATCTCAAACTTGAACAAATCTGATTTGAGTCGGCTGATCTTCATCAGTCTGATAACTTTACTTCAGCAGATCAGAAGTCTTGGACCTTGAAACTTTGACTCTTCTGATGTCTTCTTGTACTTAGTCAAAATCTCTTACAAAGGGATCATCAGCTAAGTTACTCCATACTTAGCCAATATTGAAGTTTTGGAATTCATCAAAACCTCCCTTCTAAAATTGTCTTTCGTGCCTTCATCTTCATCCTTATCCAACAATATGCACCCGTGCATCGTAGACTTAAGTAATCATCAATAAATTATATTTGTTTTTAGTATGCGCAAACATATAAAACTCCAACAACAATTATTTTTAAGCAACAAATTAAAACTTTTGTTGTACTTATTTTAATTCATAGTGTTCCATTTTGTACTAAAAACAACATCATGGATTTATGTATAGTGTAGGAACACACTTGCAAAGACCCCCAACACATTGTAACTCTTCATCAATGCATTTGTAATCAACACAATCACGTGGCGTCTTACATGCAGATACCTTCAACGAAATTGCCAATACTGTCAACGAGAAAATAGATATGATCGTTAATAATTTAATTCTATATTTACTAATTCTTATAAATATTCCTACAGAAAAATAATAATTCTGTGATGTGCACTACATATGCCATCCATGTGTGTGTATGTGTGTTATAAATATTAAACTAAGAGAAAAGGATAAAAAATAGCAAACCAAGTGCTATCAATAAGAGGGTGACAAAAACAATGGACTTTTGAGAAGCCATTTTTGTTAATCAAATTAGCTGATTTGTGCTTGGTAGAAAAGTAAGATATAGATAATGAGTTACTTTTACCTCTATATATAGATGATGGAAGTTTAATTATCATACACCACTCTTGAAGCAATATGAAAAAAGTATTTAAGTAATATTGAGATATTATGTTCAGTCAAAATATTTAATTTGATTTGGTCAATTGTATTATTAAAATTTGACCACAATTATATATCCTATGAAAACAAAATTAATTTGTTATTTCAACAATTAAATAGACTATATATATATGAACAATGCATGCATTGACTGAAAATTGCCGTAAAATTATATATTACATTCGAGTTATAAAGTGTTGTGATTTGCACTAGTGACAATATGCACCCGAATTATATGATGAGTGATAATTTGAATACCACGATTAATCCTGTAACACGATATATGTACAAAATCCATTTCAAACCCCTCCATAATTATTTTAAATGCGAATAATATAATTATTTATATTTTCACTTAGGTATTTCGCAATTCTATTTGGATTTATGTTAGGTATACTTAATCATATATGCAAGTTAATGACATCGACAAAGAACCCGTTGACCCACTCTAGATGGATTATATAAATCTCCTATGCATTCTACAAAAATTGGTCCGAGGGAGTCCATTGTCATGTGCCAGCATATGCATATAAATTTAGGGGCGTAAACAAATCGAATAGTATTGAACGAGACATTGTCCAAGTTTAATTTGAATTTCATATTGAGTTTGAAATTGTGTTTCAACGAGACACAAATTTGTAATTGCAATCTCCAGCACATAGCGCCTAGAATTTTTTTTGGCTTTGTATATAAATTTTCTAATTAACTCAAATATGTTGTGCTTTGATAGTCTTAGTCAAATATATTTTCTGATACAATTATTTAATTTATTAGAGAAATTCAAATTTGGTATCATAAGTGATCTGACTTTAAAATTATGGTAACATAGGTTATAAAGTCAACACATTTGGTACAAAAAATTAACGGGGTTAGACACACTTGATACTTCCGTTAAAATTTTGAAGAAAATTTCAAATTGCAAAATTAGTCATACAATTAAAGATTTCTAGCAAATTGTGCCCCACATATTTTCTGACCGGTAAATTTACCCAATAATTCATAAGTTTGAAGCATTTCAGTCCCATAGTTAAAATATTAATCTTATTTGATAAATTTTGGGGTAATTTACTAATACCCCAAAGGTAATGCCTAATTCCGAAAGTCCCCCTCACGTATTGAGTATTACAAAAATTTCCCTCAGGTTTGTCACCTTCTTACAAATAACCCTTTACCCCTAAAATATTCCAATTTTGCCCTTAGGGGTTATTTGTAATGTTTATAATATCTTATAAATTTAAAATTTTGGGTGCTAATTATTATATTCTATAAATTATAACAACGATGATCATATATTTATTGCCAAAATAATTATTATAATTTATAATTGCCCATCTTCAATAAATATTATTAATTTAATTTATTTAACAACAATTTAAATAAGAATTATAGGAATACAATTATATTTTCACTAATTAAATAAATAATACTTTTTTGCATAAATATTGATTATAATGCAATATAAACTTTATTAAATTAAAATTTGGAATTATACAATATAAAATTTTATTAAATTTACTAATTTAGAAAATAAATTCATTTAACTAAATGTGTAAACAATTTGTTCATATTTATAAAATGTTATTATTAAAATTCTATTTAACTTATTTTAATACAATTTAAATTGTTAATAGATATGTAAATACCTTTTTGTTTTGCAATATTTATAAAAGATTTTGGGCAATTATAAATATTATAAATTATTTTCTTAGTAAATATATAATTATCACTTCTATAATTTATAAAATATAACAATTAGCACCTAATTGTTATCATTTATAAGATATTACCAACATTGCAAAGAACACTCAAGGGCAAAATGGAAACATTTTAAGGGCAAGGGGTTAATTGTAAGAAGGTAACAAACCCGAGGGAAATTTTTGTAATACCCAATAAGTGAGGGAAATTTTCGTAATTAGACCTTACCTCAAGGGATATCCCTAATTTACCCTAAATTTTATATATTATTATTAAATCTCCTAAACTAATTAGATTTTATATATAATATATATAATATATATAAATTAAATAATATTTTTTATAAAATCTGAAAAAATAAATATCAATTAAACTTCTTAGTATTATACTAATTTGAAAACAAATCTTTTAAACTAATTAGATTTACATATAATATATATGAATAAAATAATTTTTTATATAAAGTCTGGAAAGATCAATTAAACTTATTAGATTTTTAAAATTTCGAAAAAAATATTTTAAACTAATTTGATTTTACATTATAAATATCAATTAAATAATATTTTATATAATATTTGGAAAAATATATATCAATTAAATTTATTAAAATTTTTAATTTCGAAGAAAAAAATCTTTTAAACTAATTAAATTTTACATATAATATATATAAATTAAATAATATTTTAATATAAAATGTGAAAAAATATCTTTTTTAAAATTACATGAATACTAATAATCATATTTAATTAAGGTCACTTATGGAACCAAATGTATTGACTTTGTAACTTATTGTACTGTAATCTTAAAATAAGGTCACTTATAATTAGGGGTGTAAACGAGCCCTAATATCGAGAGGAATTCAATGTAATTAGGGGTCACTTACAATATCGAGAGGAATTCAATGGTGTAATCAATTTTAGGGGAAGTGGCGAGAATCCACTGGGACTCGTGATATTGGTTTCGCGATCTGGAATTTGAATTAACGAAATTGGACGATTTAAGGAGAAGTGAGGCCATCTCCAATATATTCGACAACCGGGCATCAGGGGGTTGTCGGCTCGGTTTGGTTGGAAATGGATAATGGCAATTGGGTGGGGCAGGGGCTTCGGGGTTGCCCGCATGCTTGCCAGCAGGCAAACGCGCCTGCTGACGCTAGTAGGGGTTGGACGGGTGGCTCGGGTGCTATTTTTTTTTTTAATTTCATGAAATTAAATAAATGAGATTTGTTGAACAATTTCATATATAATTGGACAAATACAAATCTAAATAAATGAGATTTGTTCAATACAAATACTTAATTTTAAAATACACAATAAAACTTAAATAAAAAATACAAATATTTAATTTTAAAAAAATAAGATTGAGTGGGAAGAGCGATGAAAGTTGTGAAATTGAATTATTATATATTGATTGTCCTTCGATTGAAAATGAATTTTTTAGATGGATCGAAAAGACATTTCGACGAGCAATTTAGCAAGGGCATCGATTGGAGATGATCTCACGAAACCAAAAAAACCACTGTTCCATTCCGGCGTGAAACCATAGGAGATGGCAGGCCAAAGGGACGGATATGAAAAGCGGGCCGCATGTTCTTGAATTTTTTTAGTTTCAATTTCTTTTCTAAGTTTACAAAAATGCCCTCCTCTGTGGCCGCATGACATCAGTTTCACCGTGTAATTACCTGAAAATCCCTAGGTGAAACAACAAAGTGTTAAAAAAGCCTAATCAAATCAAATTACATTTCTCCTCCTCAGTAAAAGTTTAGCCTCTGTTCTCTCATTTCTCACTTGGCTGAAGTTCGTAAGTCCGGCCACCAATCACTTTTTCTTGGCAAGAATTCCTCATGCCAAGTTAATTAGGGAAATCGCATTTTTTAATTCTATAAATTTCCTTAAAATCCAAAACAACTAAATTGTTAGGTAAAAAACTCAATTAAAATGTTGATTTGTCATTTTATGTGTCCGTTATAAATGTTAAGAGAAAAAAAGGTAAATATTTACATTTTCAAAAGTAAAAAAATTAACTTTAATAATATATAATTTAATTTGTTAAAATAAATGGGACTTCTTTTTAAATTTCGCCAGAGTGCCCCTAATATAGTAATATATTGAACCGACCCTGTACTTTACCATGACAAAATTAATTCAAGAAGCATTTTACAATAAAGTATGCAGATGTGTACTCTCTTCTGGGGTTTAAAAATCCAAAGAACAATAAAAAATAAAAAAATAAAAATAAAAAAATAAAAATAAATAAAATAAATAAAAAAAAAAACAGCAATTATGTCTACTTGTGATGAACATCGAAGTAGGCCAAATGTACAATTGCAAACACTATTTCCAAAAATTATATACACGAAAATGAAAATTAATTTAAATTAGAAAGAGAAAAAACGGAGAAAAAAACAAGAATCATCAATGTTGTCTGAAAGTATAGAGGATCACCAGCTCCCTGACGACTTAAAGCGGGCTAGTTCCTTATCAATGAAATGAACTACTAACCCCGATAACAACATAATTAAAATAGCGGAGAATATGTACGTTCTCCGAGATTTACCAGTCTCTACCAAGAATTTATTCTCCATCTTCGGAACAAAATTTGTGCAGTGGTTTTCAGATTCAAGGGAAGCATCATTCCGTGATTTCTCCACCTAATTAACATATTCCAATGTCAAATTGTATTCACAATATTAACTTGTATTGGGTAACATTACATTTCTTGAAAATGAATAAAAAATGTAGGTAGCAATTAAGCTCAAATCTAAATATTTCCCATAGAAAAGTGCATTAACAAATGGTTGAAATAAATTTTTTGTCTTCAAGTTGAAATTTTCATTACAAGGCACATTGTTAGAGCATGTGAAAAATTTATTGTCTCCAACACGCCTTCTCACGTTTGAGCGGTATGTCTTTCCTCATCTAAAAGCAGAGAAAGACACATTTTTTTAAATTTTATAAGCATTAACACACATATGGTCAAGGATGCATAGCCTGATGGCGAAATCAAGGCCACGAGACCTCTATCCCACAAGGAGAGGGGGACTAGTCTTTGTACGTGTTGATTGGGCAATCTTTGTACTTTGCTAGTAATCGAAAATATTTAATCATGTTGAAAACTTTATTTTTGTTGGTTTTATCGAATCTGAGCTAAACTTGATTTATAAGAGGTCATTTTCTATACCAAAACTGAGATTTTCCACTACATAACTACAAAATGATAAAACGGATAACATAAATTGAAACATGCCTGGATACACTCAGATTGAATCTCAGTTGCTTCAACATCACAAGCTCTTGCTGACTCAGCATCGATTCTGTTCTCTTTGTCATCACAACTCCTCTTGTCTTGCAATATTATAGACCCATCCTCCTGTTCTTTCTTTACTTTCTTTTTCAAAAATATGTTTTCGCTTGTCAAATATATCAACTGCACCGAAGTAAAGAACATCAGTTAATCAAATTTCAAAATCATTAACAATACATAAAAATAAAAAATCGCACCCGTTTCTCTATACGTTCCCTCTCCATTGCTAGCTGCATAACCATATCCATAATAAGTTTGGTGCTTATACTAATGTCTGTTGCACTCGATTTCTTTTCAACCATAGCTTGGTTCAAAGATGCCTCCAGAATTTCCATTCTCGATCTCACAAAATCTAGTTCTTTATTAATATCTGAATTTGTTTCAGACAATATAATACATCGTTCCTCGGCACTCTCAGTCTTACTTTCAGCTTTCGCGACATTTTGTTTCAGTTCATCGATTAATGTTTCCATGTCCCAAATTGCTGAGTATAACATATTTTGTTGCTCTTGGCTTACTTCGGACAATGCTTTTGAGTGTTGAATTTGAATATCTAGATCCCTCACCTCCTTCTCAAGTAAGCTTGCCTTTTTCGAATTGTTGTCATTACTACCCTTGAGAAAATCGAGCTCTTCCGTTAGTTCCAAATTGGACTCGGTTAAGTGCGTAACTTTCTCCTCGGCTTTTTCAGCCCTATTTTCAGCGGCATTTATGTTCTCCCTTAAAGACTCGATTTCACTTTCCATTTCCTTAAGTTGCGTTTGGCTCGTTTCGTTAGTAGCACTTGCCTCCTTAAGCCGAGATTCGGTTTCGACGAGCTTTTTCTCTTGCATTCGAACTTTCTCTCTTAAAACTGTTACTTCCGCATTATCGACCATAAGATGAGCTATGCTGCTTTTAAGCTTTTCGATTGAAGCTTCTTTTGCGTTTAAGTTATTTAAGCAATCTTGGAGTTTAGATTTTGTTTCTTCTTCTCTCTTGGTTGAACCAATGTAGTTGAAGTGAAGGATTTGAAGTTTTCCGAGCATTTCTTTTGAAATTCCCATTAGTACCTCCGCTCGATTGTCTGCCTCTAAGAATCTACTCAGAGTAACCTCAGCCGCCTCTTCCATGCAGAATGCAACTTGTTCAACCAAGCCTTTTTTTACCTTGAGATCTTCTTCGTTTTGTTTGAGCTCGGTTAACTTCTTTTCGAGTTCCATTTCTCTTGCAAGTGACTTTTCCAACATTCTGAGGGTATTTCTTTGTTCGATTTTGTGTATTTTTGGCTTCCATTCCTTGCCCACTAACAAACACATACTTATTAGTGAGATCAATTGAATGCCATTGATGTAAAAGAAAACAAAAGAAGTAGAAAGCAAATGAAAGGCAAAAGTAACCTAAATAGCTAGGTTAGCTCAGACCCCCTCAAGTAAACCATAATTACCAAACAAAATTTGTTGTTTGAAATATAACACAAACACCCCCTTGCAGAGGTTGTTGCAGTAAAATTTCTTAAACAATAGGGATAGCGAGTGTAATTAGGGATTACCTGAGGGGTAGCGAATGTAAATTACCCATTTAAATTTAATCCAACACGTAAAACGTCTAAACATGTTTAGTGAAAATTGGGTAAGACTCACATTCATTTTGTTTGATGTAAAAAGAGGTCATCTGCAACTTTGCTAATTGAATCTTCATCTCCAAAATACGATCTTGTGATTGTTTTAGTAACTCTTCGGAATCGCGCAATTTCGTAACCGGCCCATTAACCAAATCTTCGGATAATTCACAAGACGCAATTTTATGAAGGGCATCAACAATTAGATCTTGAACATCACCCATGAAACTATCGAGCTCCATAAGCTCAAAATTTAGAATGGCAAAGAGTAGATCAATCGTGAAAGCCTTTTCAATCGATTCTGCAGAGATCGTATCATTTTCAACTCCAATTGTTCCAATATCATTTTCTCCAGCTAAGACATGTAATAAAAGATTCTCCAAATTTGCTAACTTCTCGGAAGAGTAGGCTAAGTTTGTATCCACTTCGGACAATACATTCAAAGCATTAGGTAATTCTCCAACATCCTCAGAGTTATTTGTCGCCATTTCTTACACTATTTGCCAAATAGACATAAAACTAATAAGAATTACGATTATATCGTACATTGCAATACGCAAACGAAGCCTCTTATAGATAGAAGAAAATTTAAAGCGTATCAAATCTGAGTTCTTCAATCTTGAAACAGGAAAAGGCCATTTTACACATGTAAAATAAGTAATAATATTTCAAAGTCAAATTAAATTATTAAGCTATAATAAAAGTTAACTAATATAGTGCTACAGAAATGGAATGATGTTGATAGTTGAACTAATTAATCCTAAAAATTGCCCAAGGTCCAAAATTCATGGAACAGAGCAGTATACTACTAAAACAGACAGATTATGAATAATTACATAACAAAATCTCTTTTTAAGGGATTTAAATGCATCATTTTCTGATAATTGAGTAGTTACATTACATTATTGAAACAAAAAAGTAAAAGCATCTTCTGATAATTTAAAAACAAGCTGGAAAACAGAAAAACAGGTCAATCCACTACACAAAACTTAGAATTACAACAAAATCAAAGCTAAAACAACATAATTGAGCAATTTATATCATTATATCCAAGTCAACAGCAAAACCCAGTTCAAAAAATTGCAGAAAGAAAATAATTCTTCAATTTTTCATTCAATTCTCCACAGAAAACATGAACACAAAATTAAAAGTAAAATACCTTGAGAAAATAATTTGTGGGTCTTTCTTGGATTCTTTCTAGTTTCTACAGCGCAATGACAAAATATTAATTTCCGTTGGATCAACAAACGTGCAACTCTCGTGAATCTTGGCAGTACATGGGTAGTTGCTAACGTAAGCCTTGGGGATATAGTACAGTCTGAGGGGTCAACTCCAGAATTGAGAGAGTTGATTCAATTTGATGTTTTTTTTTCTGTACTTTTAGAAGGAACCTTTTATTGACCAAAACTGAGTTTTATTAGTTGGTAATAATTAATTAGTACATGGTAATTAGCATTATGCTTTGTCAATCAATTTTACAGATTAGCCTATTTCTTAGCTTGTACATTTATTTACCCTGACTATGCTTTCACCATTTTTATAATTTTGGGGTTTATTATGGTAAATACTTTTCCCGATTACTTAAATTGGTGTCACATTTTGCATAACACTAAAATAGTTATTACGTTATGAATCAAGTGTATTTGGATATCACCTTTTGGTTATTTCATGAAATACATGCATAGAAATTTTGTGATTAATTTTAGATATTGTAAGTTGTGATTTTATCTTTTTTTTATAATTAATTTATTTAGCCTTTAAATAGAGGAGAAATTTGATTGTATGATCACATAGAAATGGATTGTATGAAAAAATAAATAAACAACTCAATTTCCGTGCTTAATTAGTTGGAATCCAAGAATTATGTAATTATGTTAAGGCTAATGGCAGCCAATTATTGATTCACGAAGAACAATAAATATGACAATAAAGTACAAAAGAAGCATAGTATTCGGCGCACCACACGTTCTTCCAAGACACCCCATCCTCTAGGTGACGCAAATTGCAATTTCAGTCCCTTATCTTTTGCAAGGCCATGTTTTTGGAACGCTTGGTTAGCAATTTTGGTATTTTAAATCTTTAGTGTTGCTATTTTAGGACACTTGGCCTTGGTTTTCGTTTGATAAGTCTCAGCGTCGCAATTTCAGGATACTTTCTCGTGATTATCCCTTGAAACTTTTGTCCACCCAAATAAATAAGTTATTTTTTATTTTAATTTCATTTATATTGATAATAATTAAAGCTCTTGTTAGATTTTTCAAATTACGCATATTGAAGTGTCATGTTTTCGACCACTTTTGATGAAAAATTGTGAGTTATTTTCCTCCATAAATTAATGATATGACGTTCATGTATTTTAAGTTGTTCACGATAGACATCGATAGAATAGAGCAAATTTGGTTAAGAATAGGGATGTAATTGAGTCGAGTAGTATCGAACGATATACTGTTTAAGTTTGGTTTGATTTTTATCGAGCTTGAAATTTTGTGTTTGAGTTTGGTTTGATTTTCAATCGAGCCGAGCTCAAACGAGCTTTTATCGAACGAGCTCTCGAGTATCGAGTAACTTGATATTTTACATGTATTTTTTTAATTTTAGCTTATCAAGTCGAGCTCGAGCCGAGCTTCAAAAGTTATCGAACGAAAATATATGTTCAAGCTTGTTTGATTAGTGTGACGAACTGAGCTCAAACGAGCTTTTATCGAACGAACTCAAGTCGAGTATCGAGTTGCTTGATTTAGTTCTGACGGTAAGGGCATCTCCAATGGTGGGCTCGGGGCGCGCGTGAGGGCCGGGTTGGGCTGGAGAATCGTCTCTAATGGTGGTCCGGGGCGGGGCGCGGGGCGGCACGGGCTGAGCGGCGAGCTTGGGCTGGAATGGAGGCTGGAATGATGCCCGCGTGAGAAGAAGAAGAAGAAACGGGCTCTCCCCTCTTTAAGTCAGGTGACTGGTTCCTTTTTTTTTATTTTTTTTAGTTTTCATTTGTTAAAATTAGTTGTTTTAATTATTATTTAAATGTATAGAAATTGTGTTAATTATTTTAAATGTATAAAATTATTTCATTTTGTAATTAAATTTTTAATATTTGTTAATAAAATTTATAGTATTTGTTTTAATTATTATTATTGACTTTTAGTTATAATTCTAATTATTAATAACTTAATTATAATAAAATTAAATAAGCTTTAATTAAAATTTAATAATGTTAGTAAATAATTTTATTTTAATTATAATTATAATTATTAATGATTTTATAAGAATAAAATTAAATTCAATTAATTAGAATAAGAATTACTTGAAAATATAATTGCACACTTAGACAAACAATTTAAACCACTACTTAAGGTATGAAATACTTAAATACATACTTGAAAATATAATTACACACTTAGACAAACAATTTAAACTATTACTTAAGGTATGAAATACTTAAATACATACTTGAAAATATAATTACACACTTAGAAAAATGATTTAATAAGAATAAAATTTCCTCCTAAATTAAAATTAGAATAACTTGAAAATATAATTAAACACCGACAAATAATTTAAATTAATACCCTAAGCATAGAAATATTTAAAAACATACTTAATTAAAAAAAATTATACAATTTACATTTATTGTTAGCCATATTTTGCGTAGATATTGGCGATTAAGTCTTGCTGGAGTCTATGGTTGGTTTCTTTGGATCATATAGTATCATGACGAATAATATAGTTATCCAAAATTTGTCTTCTTGGTAATGGATGACTATATTATAATCATAATATTTAATGTTTAAATATTATAATTATAATATTTTTAAATTAATTATATTATTAAAATAATAATTATTATTATTCTATCATTATTATTATTATTATTAATATCAATATTAAAACTATTATAAAAATAGTGAGAGTGGGGAAGAAATTGTTTTGAAAGAAATTGAGTGCTGGATACAATCACTGGAGATGATCACCCAGAGTCCGGGCTGGCTCGCGGGCTGGCCTGGGAGCTGGCTCGGGAATGGCCCCGGAAAACCATTGAAGATGGCCTAAGTCGATAAAATTTCATGGAAAGTGGACGAAAATTGTGGTCTTAACTTAACTAATCTAGAATTGCGGCGCTGGAGACTTAAAAGACCAAAATTGCATAATAAAGACTTAAGAAAACCAAAATCACAGCACCTAGAACCAATTTAACAAATGTCCTAAAATTGCAGCCTAGTAAAAGATATAGAACTAAATTACCATTTTGCCCTCTAATAGGTAGATGTGCTGAAAGATACAGGGCGGCTGGAGCCTGGAAGTAAGAACATGGTTTATTATTTTCCGCAAGGTGTCTGTCTATATATGGTACTCTCTTCTCCCTTTACTTTTTGCGATAAATTTTAAGTTAGAATTTAAAAAATAAAAATTTAGGCATTTTTATATTTAGGCTTATAAAAGTAGTGATGGATAGTTAATGATGTTGAATTATTATGTTTTAAACTTTTTATACTTCAACATTTATAGTACAATTATTTAATATTAATGTGAATAGTTTAACTATATTTCATCAAAATTATTTTAATGGTTGGTTAACCAGAACAATATTGGATAAAAATAACTGGATGAATGGAATTAAATAATGATACGAAAATATTGATTAATTATCAAAGACGAAGTAATAAAATTAAAAGTTTAAAGGATTATTTTAAACTTTTATCTGAAATTCTGGGACAATAAGGCAATAATTAGGAGGAATGAAGTATTTCTATTCTTTCTAACTTGACCTGCAGACTATATCAAAAAAAAAAAATGGACCTGCAGACCACAATGAATGATTAATATTTATCAGGCCCAAACTATTTAACTTGTAGGCCTTTTATTTGTGCAAATTATCCTCTTTTTTTTTTTTTTTTGAGACAAATGTACAAATTATCCTAGAGCCTGAGAGTAGCCTGGTCCATATTAAAATTTCAAACACGATGTAAATGGGCCAAACTTGATCCAAAGATATTTATGGAATTCAGTATTTCGTTTGAATTTGGATTTTATAGGGTAATTATATTGGGTCAAACATTTAGATAAATTAGAAGACAAGTGTAATTAGATTAAACGATACTCCTAAGAGAATGACTAATTGACCTATCATGTTTTAATGAAAAGAAATAAATATATTTACTAATTGATAAACAAAATTACTAATCGTTTAAATAGGATAAGATAAATTAGTTTCTTTCCGATTCTGATGGGCCATAGATCTGGATCAGATCAGCCCACATGAAAGATCCATATCATTTAATAAAATTTACTTTTCAAATGTTTACTAAATAGAAATGGATCAAAATTTCAGGGCCTGTTTGTTTGGTGTTTGGGAAAGTAGTTTGGGAGAGTAGTGGAGGTTTGTGAAATAATCTCGATTTGCGTAATGTTGTTTGTTTGTGTTTTGGGAAAGTGGTTTGAGAAATAAAGTGAATATAGGTTTTTTTGGAAGAGGAGTTAGGTTGTAGGTGTAAGATGTGTAAGACTTTATGTCAAATCATGTTTGTTGTGAGATAAATTGTGTAAAAGATAGGTTATTTTATGTCAAATCATAGTAGATTTTATATAGGTTTTGTTTAGAAATAAGAAAATTGTTTGGATTTGAAAGAGTAGTTTGAGAAAATTGAGAGATATAAAATATATTTCAGAAAATAGAAAACATGTTTGTTTGACATTTCCCAAACACGAAAATTTTTTGGGAAACGTCAAACAAACAAGCCCCCAATGTTTTCATATAAATGTTTCAGTTTTTGAAATAATGTAATTGAGAAAATAAAACTAGTTAACTCAAAACTTAAGAGAAAAAGGTCCTACGGAAAAGAAAGACGTTAAATGACGAAATTAAAGAGTCCAAGAATAAAAGTATAAAACTATATTAAAGATGGATTAGACATTAACCTAATGTTTTATCACTATTCAAATTTTGGGATAGTTAGGCAAATCTTTCTTGTGGGGCTATAATAATTAAAACTTAATTAAAAGTGGATAACTTCAATCCTGTTTAAGTTGATACTAATTATGAGATTGTACTCAACCTTGTCACAATCTTTCTCATTAACAGGATTGGTGATTGTGACAGGACTAGTTTCCTTTCAAAAAGAGTGAAGACATATATTATAAGGTGTCATTTTCATTTTACAGTCCTATTTTGTATGCTCTGCACTACAATATTTAATAATAAACCGAAATTTACCTAACTTATTATTCCACTTTAACTTAATTGTGAATGATCAAAATTAAGAAAGTTGGCATTAAATCGTCATCACATATAAGATAAAAAGATTTTTCCTAAAAGAATATATAATCAAATCTCAGTTATTTACATATGCGTGTGATTTGCTTACTCATTTAATGGAGTATGTGATTAAACTTTAATTAAATACTCACAGGAGAGTACACGAAAAAAATTTGTCAATAAATATTGAGACTAAATATTTCACGTGGGTTGAAAATCATAGGGAAGTCTATCTTATATGTGTTAGGCAATCATCACCTCAGAAACTAGCTTTTAAGGTTGAGTTGGAACCAAACCATGTAAGCAAACTTAATCCAATCCATCTATTGAATTACAATATGGTATCAGAGCCTCGTGTTAAAATGGGTCACTTCCTTCCGTGATGGGTTCTTTATTGTACGCATGATGGGCACATTCATTATCTACTCATACACTTCGTCCATATAACAAATGTTGAGTTGTCATTATTCCTCCAGTTAACAAAGGCACGAAGTATCATTATTCGTGTGTTGGGCTTTACCCACATGCCGCAAATTTGCAATGTTGGGTTTTATATAATATTAAGTGATGGACTTGTTTCACCCACACATTCAGTCCGCCTACACATCAAGGGGAAGTATTGAAACGAAATTTTCCACATGGATGAAAAATCATAGTTAAGTCCACCTAATAAGGTTTTGAGCAATTCTTACCTTGCAAGCTAGGTTTTAAAGTTGAGTTAGACCCAAGTCATGTAAATGGACTTAACTTAATCCATGTAGTGAATTCCAATAAGAAATCAATGCTTAATTTTTTATTTTTTTAGAATTATATTCAGAGTTAAAGTTCTGCCCTTTTTTAAGAATCCAATATTTTCTAGCTATCACACTATACTTAGAAGTATTGTGGTCGACCTAACAATTATGGACGCTTAACGTGGGGCCTCGTTTGACCAGTTAACTTACTACTTTTAATTTTACTATAAGTGGTTCAGAATCATAATTCATAATTACTTTACTATAAAAGGATCAATTTAATGGAAATTTACTTGAAAATGTCACTAGAATTTGTATTACTAATTATTGCTTACAAATCTATATATAGTGTTGAATGACCAATTGAAGTTTTTATATATACTCCCTCGGTTTTTTTATTTGTCGCTTTGGCAAAATTTTCTTGTTTACTTTTATTTGTCGTATTAGGATTTAAATGTGAAATTAATGTTATTTTACTAATTTTACCCTTCTTATTAATACTTATCATTAATGTTAATTATTTGATTAAAATAGTATTTTGTAATTTTTGCTTAAAAATAACTATTTATGACATTCTTTAATTCGTATACAATCTTTGAGAAAAAAGAAAAGAAAAAAAAGGAGGGAGTAGTTTCATTCAATTAATATTCCCTCTGCCAAGTATATATATCAACCGATCGAAGTTTTACACTGTTAGGCACCATCTATCACAATCAACCTTTGAATTATTGGTCCCCATATATTTCCAAGAAGATCTTTTGAGTAAAGGGAATTATGATTCTTTTTTTTTTTTTTTTTTTTTTTTTTTTTTTTTTTTTTTTTGATAACCCAGGTGTACAAGCTTACACTCGACTAATCCTGGACCCTCAGAACCCTTGCCCTAGAATCCTGATGGATGTAAATCGCAGGATGTGCCTCCACCAAGCCCCGGGTTCCCACCATACTGCTGTACACTCTGCGCACAAAGGAGTCTTCACCACAAATGACCCTTAGATAGACCCATAGAAATGCTTCCATCCAAGTTCCAGATGGGATTCGAACCCCCACCCTTGCCGCTGGAGCAAGCCTTATGGATTATCGTTAGATTATCTAAATATATCTTTCAAACTTATTCATCAATTTTTTTTAATATATAACTCAGAAAAGAACAAGTCCCAACCCTAGCTCCCCTGTGTAAGGGTGGCAGGTTGGGGGTGAGGTTGATGTACATGGTTGGTTAAATTTTATTTTTCCATTAAGAAACCAATAAATAATTATTGAGTATTAGTGACGAGATATTAAATGACAAACTAAAAATTGTCATTATTTACGTGTATTTTGTCTACAATTTTAGTATTGTCACAGTAATAACTATGACAATTACACTAATGATAAAATATTTTCACTACACAACTAGTGGCACTCCACTACAAAAAATTTAAATTTTAGTGACAAAATGACAAGAATTTAAATATTATCATTAAAATTATGTATATAGACACACTAGTGATAAGAAATGTGAAAAAATTGTCACTATTGGCATTTAATGACACCCCAAAAGTGACAACTAAAAAGTTGTCACTAAATTATAGTGACAATATTTATTGTCACTAGGTTGTCACTGAAAATGTGTCACTAATTGTTAATAGTGACAACTTAAGTTCCATAAACTCATCACTAATAGTCATTAGTGACAATTTAAAAATATATTTTATCACAATTGCACTTGTCACTATTATTATTGTGATAAAATTAATAGTTTTGTCACTAAATATATGCAAAAAGTGACAATTCAAACAATATCACTTAATATTTTATCACTAAAATCTATTTTTCTTGTAATGCTCTTATTATTTAATAGTAAGTGACAAAAAATATTTTAGTTGTCACTTTAGTCCCTAAATGTGAACAATCTATTTAATCACAATTTTTCTTTGGTAGACAAAAGATTAATCATTAAACAAACATAAAGATTCGGTTACATCAGAATTAAAAGAAAATCACAATTATCGTTGCTAGAAAATCATTGTTCAGACAAACTTCAAATAGTTATCACTTAATATATAAATAAATAGTAACAATTTGAACACTATCACTTAATATAAAAAAAAAAAAAAAAAAAAAAAAACCCTCAGGGCATATCTTCAACTGGTTGACCAATAATTCATAAGGCTTGCTCCAGCGGCAAGGGTGGGGGTTTGAATCCTATTTGGAACTTTGATGGAAGCATTTCTATGGATCTATCTAAGGGTCATTTGTGGTGAAGACCCCTTTGTGCGTAGAGTGTACAGCAGTATGGTGGGATCCCGAGGCTTGGTGGAGGCACATCCTGCGATTTACATTCTTCAGGGTTCTGAGGGTCCAGGATTAATCTAGTGTAAGCTTGTACACCTGGGTTATAAAAAAAAAAAAAAAAAATCTGAAAGGGTTTGTAGGAAAATCATTTACGTCACGTATATGATCTCACCATGTTAAGTCATCATTCTTACAATAAATTCACAAAAACAATTCTCTTGACTTTCATGTCCTAAGATTTTGATTTCCCACCACCTTTACTATATCATATTCATATATGATATATGTATGTACTTTGAATCTCAAAATTAAAATTAATCGTTTGTGTACACAAATATCTTTTTTGAGCCAACAAATGTTGAAATGCATTTTCCATGTGGACCATATATATATACTACTTATAATAACATCGGTATCATGTTATAACTAGGGCTGTCAATGGGTCGGACTCGGACCGGATCAGGGCAGATCCGGATCCGAGTCCGATTTCCATTTTTACTATCCGGATCCGGATCCGAATCCGCTCGGATCTGGAATATTAGCAACCGGATCCGAATCCGACGGATATCTCGGATCCGGATAAATTATCCGGATCCATTTAGCAAGCTATTTTTTTTTTTTTTTTTTTCCGTTTTCCTCCAAATCACTTGCAGATTCCACCATCATGAATTAAAAATGTAATATTTTACTTACTTCATCGAAACTATTGCCAAAAATTGTAGAAGATGGAATATGATGAACAAATATAAACGATAAAAATTAGAACAAAAGAATAAACAAAAAATATAAGTAAAAAAGATATAAACTGGAACAAAGAAGAAGAAAACTCAATATTGAGAAATGGAAGAGAAGATAAAAATTGAAGGATGAATGGTTATGGTTTGATTTTTCTTATTAAATAGTATAAATTAATATGTTGTAGACCCAATTAGTTATCTGGTCAGTCTACCAACATCTATCATGCATTTCTTTTTAAAATTATTTTTAATATAGTAAAAGATTTTAGTGGAACATAGATAGTTTTATTTTTATTTTTATTTAAATACATAATATATAAACAACATATAGTAATATATATCGGATACGGATATGTAACGGATCGGATCAGCCTATATCCATATTCGCTCCATATAATTCGGATTACGGATCTTCTTAATCGGATCAGGTCCGTCGGATCACTAATCGGACAATTATCCTAATAAATCGGACCGGATTCGGATCGGATCCGGATTGAAATCCGCCCCATTGACAGCCCTAGTTATAACATTTGAACATGGTATATCGTTCCTTGTTTGTAACTAGTAAATTACCAAATATTGTTAATTTCTGCAATTTTTGTCCTTCATATTCTTACTAGTTATGATCTAAATTTCGTTAATAAGTTGATATTTTGATTTGGCAAACATCAAAAGCTTTGAGAAAATATTTCAGATATACCATAGGAAGTTATAAATTGAAGAAACAGCGATAGGGTCATGAAAAAAGAAAGAAAAAAAAAAATATAATTTATACAATGTTCGTTGTTGGGTTTTTTATCCGGCCTGTGTTATTGGAGCCCAACCAATGGAAAAATTAAAAAGGAGTATAAAAGCCCTTTTTGGGTCCAGCGCATGTGGTTGGAGCCCAACCAAATTATTGTGCCGTATTTATCTTTTAACAATTTAATTCTCATTTGGATAAGTGCAATAATGTTTGAAGTTAAATTTCATCATAATATATTATTCTGATCCCATTTTATATCTACCATTGTTTACACCTGTGTTAAGTTATGTGAAACATGCACCAAATTATTATATTATTATATGAAATTTTGTTTGTATTAAATTTTCTTGTACTTTTAAGAACACTGCATAAAATACTCAATTTTCGTTAGTTACTAACATCGTTAATTTTTAGTTGAATTTTCTAAATTACCCCGAGATATATTTAAAAGTACAAGAGAGTTTTGTTCAAATGGTCTAAAGTAAAAGGGAGTTTTACGCAAACATTAAAAAGTACAAGGAAGTTATGCGCAAACATTCAAAAGTACAAGAAAGTTTTACACAAATAAAATTATGAAAAATGTACAACAGAGATTGAATGTTTTATGCAGGGTTTTTGAAGTACAAGGAAGTTTGATTTTAAATTCGCATAACACAGTATAATAACATGCATTTATCCTATTTAATGAATTGTAAAAAAAAAAATTTGAAGTTTGACATTAGACGTGATAGTGTCAAATTTTTGGTACGTTTAAAGATACAATTCGACGAATAAAAAAAAAATAAGACGAAGACATATCAATGTAAACACTGGGTAGCTAAATTAGCTGTTATGAACCCCAGTTGCTTCATTAGTCGGTTTGACCAAAAGTTGTTTAACTGCAATAAGTGATTTATTTAAGTAATTAATTTATAGTATGCACACATTTCTAAACCTTTGCTCCTAGTACAACAATAATGGGTTTGACATAATTCAAAATTTCCAAACGTGCTTCCTCTAATTGATTAAAGCTCAAAACCAGCTTCACTTTATTAAAATCCCACATATTATATTATACTATTAAATAGTAAATAGAGAGAGTAATCATCAAAGAAAAGAAATAGGCCAGGCTCTGATTCTATGTTAAAAAATTGCAAAGCTCTTATTAAGAGATCTCGAATCCCCAACTCTCATTCCATGTTGCTTTGAAGGGGTTTGGTTTTATGCTTAGTTTGGTTTTCTTTACAATTTTTTCCCAAAAGAAGAGCCAAATATAATGCATTGCCAACCATGAACCAACTTTCACTCTCAATTTTTTATTTATTTATTTTGATCAACTAGGGATATGTATAAATATTAATATTTACATCTACGACAATAATCAATAGGTTTTTCCTATTAAAAGGGCACAAAGTTCCACGTGGCGATGCCTCATTCGTGACGTTCTTGCCTTCTATAAATTTTAATTGGAGATAAACGGGCCCTAAGGAATCTAATCAACTTTTCTTTATAAAGTTGGGATCGATGGTAGGTGGTTCATATTTCATCGTCTTCTTCTTTGTACTATCTTGTTTTGAATTTTTGTCCATGGTTTCTTTTAGATGTAATATATGAATGTAACATAATTGAATTTTAGTCCAAGTCTATTTGGATCACATTCAAAATGTTTATAAGATATAGTGCAATTAAGAAATCAAACCGTGTGTATATTTTTTTGTAATTGGTTGAGTGTCATCAAGGAGGTGAGTTTTATCGAAAATCACTTATAAGATAGCTTCAAATTTAAATATAATTTTTTGTCAAAGAGTATATGAAATATTGTAATAGTGGAATCTTTTGGTCATATAGAAAAGCTTTCTATTTTTTTATTTTACCCCCGATAAAAATACCGATTAGGTAATTTGTTTTTCTGTCATATAAAATGACATTACCAGCTATAAGAAAAAAGAAGTGGTACGAATCATTTTCCAACCAGACACACACGCTCAAATTGCAACTGAGAATTCATTTTGATGTGGAAATGAACAATTTAATTCTCTCTTGCTTAATAAGATAAATTTGAATTATTAGAAAGATAAATTATCTTTTAACAATGTAATATTATTCAATTATACAGTATTAAATAAAAAATAAAATAATAAGAGGGAGACAATGAGAGATGATTTTAAAAGATAGGGGTATATAAATTTGAATTATCAGAAAGATAAATTATCTTTTAACAATAACATAAAGGGTAATTTGCTATTTGTTCTATGAAAAATATACATTTAAAAAAATGAAATTTAAATATTAACATGTACTTTAAAAAATATGATGTATAACTTTACGTAGTTTAATTTATGATGGAAATGTGATATTGCTTCTAAAATTCCTAGCAAATCCAACCCAATCAATTCAAATCATTTTGATTAGGCACATTACCTGTTTGATTTATTATTTAATTATAGGATTAAGCATTTAGTATCAGGAATTGTAAAGCAAAGCAGAGTAGATTCCATGATTCTACGACTTGGGTCTTTGAGATTAGTTACAAGTCCCGAGGCCAACTAATAATGACATAAGAGAAAGGGAAAGGGACAGTTCAACAGCAGCATTAATAAAAGAAAACAATATTTTAATATATTTATAAATATAAGTATATATCAGGGTGAAATACATTGTCCCATTAAAGTATACTCGGTGATATCAGTTACCTCCTAAAGTATTAATTATAACATTTATTTTTTTTATTATAGTTTGTAATTTTTATTTCAAAAATATCCTCGCCCTTAACATAAATAATATTTTTTTATTAATTTATTAAAATAAATTGTCTCTTTATTAATTATGAATCTATTCATCCACCAACAACATTATGTTTTACTTTCTTTATTTCTTTTATTTCCTTCGGTTCTATGGTCTCAGTTTTTTCTTTATTTTCATCTCATTTTTTTCTTTATTTTATGTTTCAATTCTTTTTATTTCTTTCTCAATTTTTTTCTTCATATTTTTCTGAGATTTTATTTGGTGATAATTATCTCATTTATTTTTTGTATGAATTATTAATCAAAATGTTGAGTAATTCTCCTTCAAATTCTTTTTCACAAAATTCAAGTTTAAAACGATCAAATAATATTATGTTTTAATTTCTTCACTTCTTTATCAAAAAAATAAAATATTTATTAATTATTAATTCATCAATCCATCCGCCAAACAATATTATGTTTCAATTTCTTCATTTCTTTTGTTTCCTTCGGTGGTAAAAAAAATGAGATGAAAATGAAGAAAACAATTTGAGATCGAAAAAAGGAAGGTAACAAAAGAAATGAAGGAAATAAAACATAATGTTATTTTATGGATGAATGGATGCATAATTAATATAAATACAATTATTTTGATAAATTAATAAAGAAATTATTATTTATGAAAGAATGTGGGGTATTTTTGGAATAAATACTACAAAACCATAGCAGAGGGGTTAAGTATTACAATTGATACTTTAAGAAGGTAACTTATACCATCCTCATACTTTAAAGGAGGAAAATTATATTTCACCCTAGTTTTTATAGTTGACAAATATTTTAGGTTAACAAAATAAGAGGGAAATCCATTCAATGGTCTTTACACTACAACATCTATGTCATTTTAGTCCAAAAATAATTAATTGTATAACTTTAACATAAATATCGTCATGATTTTAAATCCTAGACGAAACTTCACAATAATCTTTGCACCATAAAATCGTATCGTGGTGGTTATAATATAGGTCTGGATCTCAGAAGGACCGACTCAATATTAGGATTGGGGCCTTATGTTCGTGTAAGAATTTATTTTACATACTGTTAAAAATTAAAATATTTATTGGATATGCATATTCTAGTTGATCCAACATATCATTTTATATATAAATAAATAAAATAATGACAAAATTTTGAGTAGAGTGTTTGTTTCGAAGTATAAAATAATAACTATGATATACATGCACTCCTAAAAATTAAACTCTTCAATATTGAACACTTATGACATACGGACACGATTTGGAAACGTTTATTATACGTGTCTGAAAATTATAATATATTTAAAACATTGGACATAGCGGGGAACACACCTTGTACGCACGGCCGAACACGTTACATACAAGATTAAGCGAGTATCTGACACGTTTATATACAAATTGGGGTTCTTTTTGCAATAACTCAATGTTTAAGGTAAATTAAATAAAACAACATATTAAATCTAGGTATACAATGCATTGCGTAGAAGTACATGTTGTGCTACAACCATTCCTATCTTATAGATCCCATGATCATATCAAGCTATAAATAAACAATAAGTGCAAACTAAAGAGCCAAATTGAGTTTATTTATGGTGAAGAAACGTAAATTTTGGATTTGTTGGTCGAAGTAGAAATTCAAATTTTCACCTAGAGGACCAAACTTTGAAGTTCACAAGCTTGTGTGGGCTGCAAGCTCAATTTGGTCGGACCTGTTTTGATGTATTTCATTTTCTTTACTTCCTTTTAATGTTTTTTGCGATAGGTTTTCCTATTTTGTCTATGTCTAACCATTTCGAGACATGCATAACCAAACTAAAAATATTTGACATTTACTAATTAGTTACATAACATCATTTTCTATATTCGAATCGCTCGTGCACTTGTACTTATTTAAGTTAGCTATAAATACATCTCAAGTCATCAACTTTGAAGCCAATTTTTATTTGCAATATTTACAAAATTTAATCCTTTTACACATTCTAATTATAGTAAAACAAATTTAATATATAGAATCTACTCATAGAATTAATTTAAATTGGCCATTAATCATGATTAGAAAATTATATAGTCTATATTAAAATGTCACATCATGTCTAGATGGCTGGATATATACATAAAATCCGAACAACTTATATGTGCATTATTAGCGTAAAAGCATTCTTTAATTCATATGATTTAAAATGTTACACCTAATTTCAGTTATTCCTTAATGTAGCGTAAAAGCTTCTTTAATTCATGTGATTTAAAATGTTACACCTAATTTTAGTCCTTATTTCTATTGTTGCACCAAAATATTTGTAATATTGTCTCCATATATTTGGGCAAATTAAAGTGCATGGGATATATAAGCTAGTGAAGTTATCAAAATTAGACCTCTAGTCTTAGCTGTTCTAGAAGCAACCCAATTGGCCAGGAAATGTGTGAAAACAAGCTATACAAATCTAGGGCCTTGACCAAACAAGCCCTAAATAATTTTATAAGCTCTAATTCCAAGATGTAATGAAGGACATTGTCTAAAGATACAGTATACAGTATAAAATAATAAAGGATATAAGTACGTAAAAGTTGGCATTGTCAGTTGCTAGCTAACTAAAGCCAGTATAATCTTTACTAAAATAAATACACAAAAATTATAAAATAAAAGATAAAGTTAGTACATAAAGCTGTAAAATTACTGTACATGCCTTAAGGTGCAAATTATGAACCTTGCAAGTAAAGTTTTGTTAACGTTAATATAGGTAAAAACATACTTATATTGTAGGAGTAATTCTTTGGGACAGTAAAGTGAAAAGTATACAGTATAATATTGCCCTTCTCCAGAAGATATTACTAGTTATTTACCATATGTATATAAGTGACATGTACTGAATGTAATTTTGTTCTTTTTGCATTGTATTTGTATGTACTAGTCTTTAGTATATGGTATAAAGCATAGTAAAAATAATACTACACTTATTTTTTGATTTATAGTAAAATAAAATAATTTAACTAGATGTTATAAGAACTTAATTAGTTTTTTTTTTCTTTTCAAATCAGAGTTTACAATGAAGCAAACAGAATCAGGAAGATCAAGATTATTATGAAGGTGTTATAGAGCTAGTTTCGCCAATGCTTGGGCTGCTGAGTTTCCAATTCTGTTAATATGTCTCACGTTGAAGTTGTCAAGAGTAAATTGCTCCAAATTTCACATAGTTTGTGTCGAGTCAAGTGCCTAAATACTCAATACTATTTCCTTGGACTTATATTATTTATAAACTTCATTTCCCATATCAGGCATTCTATATCGAACGACTACCAACTTTATTTTATTTCGACCTTATTTATCTAATTATATGTGACTGAGATGTTATTTAATTTGTAATTGCTTTTGCTTTAGTTTAACTATAAGTTTGTGAGAATCAACGTAAAACAGTTTAAACTTTAAAGTAATATTAAATGAAAAATATGCAGTATTTACAAACTATGCAAATACAATTTAAATATAGTGTTTCTCGAAATAGGTTCAAATAACTTCAACTTCTACATTTGACTATTTTTTGCTTTTCCATTCAAATACTTCAACATTTGTTTTTGTCCTAAGTCGAGAAATAACTTTATTAAGCATTCACAAAATTCCTAGATTTACGTAAATAACCTCAATACAAGTATAATATACTCCCCATCTATTTAACCTTTTGACATAATACACGTATTTATAGTACAAAATGTATTCTTTCTTTTATCTTGGTCTTTATTTATAAAAGGAATTATACTCAATTAGTCATAATAAACATGCAAAATAAAAAGTAATAATTCCTCTGTACAATGGAGTACTAATGTTTAACATTTTTTAATAAAAGTAGCGGTGAATTGATTAATGGTTATGATCATCATCAAGAGCTCTCTTTTTAATGCAAGGCGTGGGTATAAATGCACCATCTTTCCTAATTAGTTATCTTTTTCACTTTCTTCAAATAAACCCATTTCAATTTCATCTCTCTTTCTCTCTCTCTCACTTTCTTGATCTTGGTTTCTTTCTTTCTCTCTCTATCTTTAGTATTTTTTTCTTAAATGCTCACTGTCACTGTACATTACACTAAACATCATCATCAGCTTTGAACGATAATAAGGCCAGAAATTTCAAAAATTCAGCAGCTTTTTCTTCAAGAGCTGTTCAAATTAACTGTACACCCAGTTCATAAAGACAGTAGCACATAATCTGAAAATGGTATCATTTTTTTTTCTGGGTTACCCTCTTTTAGTTTTGTTTCTTTAGAGTACTTGCTTACTTTCTTCTGACTAGAGGATTTTTATTTTTATATTTTTTGGTTGAATAAATGAGTGCAGTTTTATTTATGATGCTGAAATCAATGTTCTGATTCAATTGGGACTGGCTTCTGAACACTTTCTTTGAGCTCCTTTATTGGACTGGGCTGTTTGTTTGTTTGTCTTTTTTTTTTCTTTTTTTCTTCTTCTGGGTATTAATGGCCTTTTGTGGCTTTAATTTCAGTGAAAAGTTTTGGAAATAGTTGTAGCATTAGTGATGTGTTGGCATCCTGTTACATGTTTTTAGCTCTGTGTGTTGGTTTGTCATAAATTTTGAAGTGATTCACTATTTTGTTCTCTGTTCAGGATTAATTGTTTGTACACAATTATTAGAAAATACCCATTACTCCTTTTTCTATTATATACACTTTAGAACTTGTTAATTTGCCTTTCTCATTCTTTTTTCAAATTTCCAATGACCCTTAATTTTACTTGTTGTGAAGGTGTTTCTTGATTGATTCTTAGATGAAACTGTAAGGAGGTGAATTTAGGTGTTTGTAAAGAAAATATGGATATGGGTAAAAAGGATACAAATGTTGGGCCACCATCACAGAACACAACTCATATGTCTTCAAACTGGCAAGTAAATGGAAATAATAGTCTAACAAATTCATCAACTGGAATGATTCAAATCGGAAATTCAATGCTCGAATCCTCCGCTTGTTCCTCTGCCCCGATGGTCGATTCTTTTTGGGACCCACAGAGCTTAGCCTATACTGATTTGAATGTTCAAAACGTTACCAGTACCTCGACTAGCCTCGACCCTTTAAGAGCTAACATGAATTGGACCCCAAATGCAATGTTTCCTGAAAGCTTGCCTCATTTTCCATCTGATTCTGCTTTTATAGAAAGAGCTGCAAGATTTTCGTGTTTTAACGGAGGGAGTTTTGGTGAAATGATGAATCCCTTTAGCACTCCCGACCCTTTAAATCCTTATTCTCGGATCTTAGGAGGGCCGAACGAGGTTTTTGTTGGCAACCCAAGACATGAAATGAACATGACCACTAATGTTTCTAAAGAGGCGAGCCCATTAAAGAACGAGAAGAAAAGCGAATGTCTTGTACGCGAGGAAGGAAAACGTGTGTCGGGGAATGAGTCCGATGAGGCTGAGTTTAGTGGCCGTGGTGCTCAAGAGGAGTCTTTTGGTAAAGGGCTAATTGGCTCTAAGAAGAGGAAAAGAAATGGAAAGGTTGTCTATTGTCCTCTTGATTTGATGTAATAACAATGACTTTTAATTGATAATCAATTGTGTTTTTCTTTATCAGGATACTACTTCCGAACATAACGAGACCAACGAAGAAACTGGAGAAATTACTAAACAAAAGGGTGATCAAAACCCGACTTCTACAGGTAAATCTAGTGGCAAGAATGGTAAGCAAGGATCTCAAGGTTCGGATACACCTAAGGAAGATTATATACATATTAGAGCACGAAGAGGCCAGGCAACAAACAGTCACAGTTTAGCCGAAAGAGTAAGAATTTTGTTAAAAATCTGAATTTTACGGATATCTCTTAATTTGGTCTTAAATTTGGATTATTTCTTCTTTTATAATGTAGGTAAGAAGGGAGAAGATTAGTGAAAGAATGAAATTTCTTCAGGATCTTGTTCCTGGTTGTAGCAAGGTATGTAATGTTAATTAAGCCTAGTTATTTGTAAGGAAAACGAATCTTGATCGATTTTATCTTATCAGGTCACCGGAAAAGCCGTTATGCTAGATGAAATTATCAATTATGTGCAATCGCTTCAACGGCAGGTTGAGGTATACAGAAAATTCTCTTAATCTTATCCGTGTTTTGAAGCCTATAATTTCGAATTTCACATTCTTTGAAGTTAGAAGATACTTGATATTAGTGCATTAATTTGTACTTTTTTTCAGTTCCTATCAATGAAGCTTGCTACAGTGAATCCACGGCTGGATTTTAATGTCGAAGGTCTTTTAGCTAAGGATGTAAGAAAATAAGTTAACCAACTAAGCCCCGTTTTTGGCGATTATTAACCATTTCTTAATATTCCATTGTTATATCTAACTGAAATAATTAATAAATTAACAACAGATGCTACAATCTAGAGCTGGTCCATCGTCTTCGCTGGCTTTTCCCCACGATATGATGGCTATGCCTTTTCCTCAGCTGCACCCATCACAGACTGGACTAATCCAAACAGGTCTTTCCAGTTTGGGTACCTCTTCCGAAATAATTCGAAGACCGTTCAATCTCCAATCAACTACAGCCCACGTAAGTCTTTTCATCAACCTTGTGGAAAAATAATTAGTATACTTCCAGGAAAATAAGTTTCTTTCCTAATTGCGATTACTTTTTTGAATTATCTTCAGGTACCAAGTTCATGGGAGGACGAACTTCACAATGTTATTCACATGGGCGGATTCAACACAAATGCGGCTCTTATTAGCCAAGATTTAAGTGGTATATATATTTTATATAGTTATATTATATATTGTTTCTTCAAATCTTCGGAAGATTTTAAGCTGATTTATCTATAATTTTTTATTGTTCAGCTTCTCTACCACCGGGCCACATGAAAGCCGAACCCTGAAACTTTTTCGGTATTCTTTCGTTTCATCTAATGGGAATAATTGAACAAATTAATGCATTATTTCTTCTGTTATAAGCCTGACAAAGATTGGAACTTTTGTATATCTTATCCAAGTGCTTATCTCTATCAGATATTCAAGATATCAGGCAAATTGACGTATTGGGACCAAAGTGTAGTAATGCAGAAACTGACACGATACCAGTCGTAAATTAGATATATTGGAGAATCATATATTATAAGAGCAATTGCCAATGAAGTTGAAAATGGTGAATTTGTTCCAGAGTTAATTGGTTCCATTTAGAATATATACTAGAAGAACAAGATGGAGGTGTTCTGTTTCATATTTTTTGAATTATGTGGAGGTTCATGTATTGTTCTTGTTCAAAATCGAATGTGCCTGGGGATATGTTGAAAAGAAATAGTTATAGAACTAGTTTTTTTTTTTTTTTTTGGTCATTGTATTATTTGGCTTACTATGTATGGTTTTGTAATTTGATGAGCTTGTGTATATAGTGTACTAAATCACATTTTCTTTTGGTTATGGATATTTACTTTTACTTATTGTTGTATGTATTCTTAATAAAAAGGAATTCGTTCATTTTTGGGGATCCTAAAGGATTTTGATATTAAATGTCCCATCTGTAATTTTTATTGTGTAAAACTTCCCTATGTTATTAAAGTTTTATTTTAATACTACTAAGCAAATCTATATTATTTATTATTATTATTATTATTATTATTATTATTATTATTATTATTTATTTTATTTTTATTTATACAAATAAAAGTACGAGTTCAGAAAATAGAGTTTCTTGAATTTTTTGTGAAGATTAATATACCCTTACTTAAAAATTATTTTAAATGGCAAAATAGGAAAAAACTTAAGAAGCATACTTCTACATAAACACTACCACTTGAAAAAAAATATCTTAGAGTTCCTTTCCCTATCGAAATTTCAAAGTCCATATCCAACCACATAAAAGCTAATTCCATGTATATGCATAGGCTGATCAACACTAGCCATAAACACTAGCCACCACACCGTGTCATTAGAGTAAGGAATATTAGTAAAGTGAATTAATGAAGATGATAGAAAATAAACCTAATAAAAAAAAAATTTGTGAAATTGATTATACCACCACACCGTGTCATTAGAGTAAGGAATATTAGTAAAGTGAATTAATGAAGATGATAGAAAATAAACCTAATAAAAAAAATTTGTGAAATTGATTATACTCGAATTTCATGGAGTTCTTTTCATGGGATACGGAATCGGTTAATGAAAATTGGTGAAATCGAGAAAAGTCGGTTAAAATATGTGAAAATGATAAAAATTTGAGTGAAATTGATAAACACTTGTAAAGTTGGTAAATAACTTGTGAAGCCGGTAAAAAGGCATCCAAGAAATCGATAAATACATATGGATCACATAACTTTGGGTAAATTCGGATAAGACTGGTTAAATTATTGAAAAATGGATGAAATCGTTAAAAACTGGTTAAATCAGTAAATCAGAGAACAAATGTAAAGTCGGTGAAGACATGTGAAATCAATGAATATGAGGTGAAGTTGGTGAAAAAATATGTAAATAAATGGAAAACGTGTGAAATAGGTAAAAATGATAACTCTGTAATAAGAAATTATAGTTTAACTGGCAAAAACAGGGTGAAACCGGAAAAACAAAACAGATCGACGAAAAATGGAAAAAACAATAAATATGGGTTAAACCGATAAAATAACGGATAAATCAAATAAAAATATATATTAAAACGATGCAAAATGAATGAAATCGATAAAAAGACGTGTTAGATCCGTGAAAAATGGATTAAGTATGTGAAAAATGGCTTAGGTTTGTAAGAAAATACATTTCAAATGACATGATATTATTTTAAATAAAAAAAAATAAATAGTGTTCTTAAACTAGTGCTTTTTAAATGAAAACTACTTTAATGGAATTAACTAAATAATTTTGTTATGATCTTATTTTAGAAAAGAACTTACAAGATCTTAAGAACAAATCAATATCATTTTATATTTGATTACAATAATTTAAAGTCATCATTTTTTTTTGATGAAATAATAATTTTAATAATAATTAAATTAAATATTAGTCATTAATTTGTGTCATTTTGTGACATGACAAAATTAATTTTACTATAATTTATTAAATCAACTAAAGAAATTAACCAGACACGTACAACGTACGTGTTAAAGAAAAAAAAATGCTTATGACTTAGTTAATTATGTAATTTTTCTTTGGTTATAGAAGCAAAATATTAACAAAATTCAAGAATATCAAGACATGAATAATCTCGAATATAAATATTAGTAAAGTTGGTGAAAAAAATTGTGTAACCGTTAAAACTAAAATTGTGAAATTCGTGAAAAACTGATGAAATTGGTGGTACTCGAATTCTCATAGAGTTCTTTTCATGGAAATAGGCGAAATAGATTAATAAAAATCGATAAAATCAATAAAAGTCAGTTAAACATGTGAAAATGAAGAAAAAAATTGGGTGAAATTGGTGTACACTGGTAAAGTTGGTGAAAAACGAGTGAACCTGGTAAAAATGCGCCTATAAAATTGATAATTACATTTGGAATCGAATAACTTTGGATGAAGTTCATGAAAAACGGATGAGATCGATGACATAAGTGAAAAACGGATGAAATCATTAAAAATGAGTGAAATTAGTGAATTGGGGAACAAAAATGAAGTATTGAAAACATGTGAAATCAATTAAATATGAGGTGAAATTGGTGGATAAACATGTAAATCTGTGGGAAAACGAGTGAAAACTGTAAAAAGAAAAAAAATAGTTTAATCAATAAAAACAGGATGAAACCAATTGAAAATGGTTTAAATTGAAAAAAATAAAAGAAATCGACGAAAAAATGGAAAATAATGAAAGTAGGTTTCGATAAAAGAATAGGTAAATTGGAGAAAAAATTATATTAAATCAATGCAAAAAGTAAAAAGATGGGATAAACTCGTGAAAAATATGGATTAAACTAATGAATTTAATAGGTGAATTTTTTTTTAGGTATTTCGCTTACTTAAATCCTAGCCCAGTGAATTTAATCAATTGGGGTTGGATGTCCTATAAATGGGCATAAGAGGACAAAATTCGTAAACAAATGCATTTCAAATAACAAATAAATAATTATAACAAATAATTTTAAATGGAAACTACTATAATAGATTGAATTAAATAATTTTGTCATGATCTTATTTTAGAAAAAAATCTACAAGATCATGTGAACTAATCAATCAATTAAATTTAATTACAATACTTTAAAGACATCGTTTTTATTAATTAAATTGAATAATAGTCATTAATTATGCTATTTTGTGACATGATAAAGTTAATTTTACTATAATTTATAAAATTTATTTATGAAATTAACTACAACACTTACAACTTACTTGTACTTTTCTGGTTCCTATAAAAGTATTATATTGTTTGAGCAATGCATCTAATTCTGAGTTTGAGTTTCATACTTTGATGTTAAGATGAAAGGAATTTCATCCTTCCCGCCAAAACATCTCCCCACCATGTCCGACATTTCCAACTCATATTGTTCAATAATGAAACAATGCTGCGAAACCCACAACCTCAGACATGCCAAAAAGCTCCACGCCCACATCATTCGTACCCTCTACGACCCAGAAACATTTCTGCTCAACAACCTCGTACAATCGTACTATAAGCTCAACAACGTCACTTATGCCCGCAACGTGTTTGACGAAATGCCCAGACCAAATTTATTCTCATGGAACACTATTCTTTCTGCTTATTCGAAATCCGGGGACGCTGTAAAGATGCAAGAGATATTTGATTCAATCCCAAGAAAAGATGGAGTTTCCTGGAATTTGGTTATATCGGGTTACATAAAATGTGGGCTGAGTGAGAAGGCTTTGGAAGCTTATAAGTTGATGCTGAGGTATGGATTGGAGAATTTGAATAGTATTACGCTTTCGACAATTATTATTATGTTGTCTAACAAAGGTTGGTTTAATTTAGGTGGGGTTATTCATGGGCAAATAGTGAAATGCGGGTTTGAATCGTATGTCTTCGTGGGGAGTCCGTTAGTGGATATGTATGCCAAATGTCGTTTGATAAGTGAAGCGAAACGCGTGTTTGATGGGTTGCCTGAAAGGAATCTTGTTGTGTATAATACGATGCTTATGGGATTTTTGAGATGTGGGATGGTGAAAGAGTCCGAGGGCTTGTTTGGTTGTATGCCCGAGAAAGACTCGATTTCTTGGACAACAATGATTACTGGGCTAACGCAGAATGGGATGGATAAAGGTGCACTGGATTTGTTTAGAGAAATGAGGTTTAGAGGTTTGGATATGGATCAGTTTACTTTTGGAAGCATTTTGACTGCTTGTGGAGGTGTTTTGGCATTAAGAGAAGGCCAGCAGATTCATGCTTATATGACTAGAACTGATCAGATCAATAATGTTTTCGTAGCCAGTGCGCTTCTTGATATGTACTCAAAATGTAGACACATTAGTTATGCAGAGAGAGTGTTTAAGAAGATGGGATTCAAGAATATCGTTTCTTGGACTGCCATGTTAGTAGGCTATGGTCAGAATGGGTACAGCGAGGAAGCTGTTCGGACTTTCAGTGAGATGCAGAGAAACGGTGTCGAACCAGATGATTTCACTTTAGGAAGTGTGATCAGTTCTTGTGCAAATATGGCTAGCTTGGAAGAGGGAGCTCAGTTTCATGGCCAAGCACTCGTGTCAGGATTGATATCCTTTATTACGGTTTCCAATGCACTCGTTACCTTGTATAGTAAATGTGGGAACATAGAAGAATCCCATCGTTTGTTCAATGAAATAAAATCGAAAGATGAAGTATCCTGGACTGCATTAGTTTCGGGATACGCCCAGTTTGGAAAAGCCAATGAAACAATTAGTTTATTTGAGGAAATGTTGGCTCATGGTCTGCAACCAGATGGAGTTACTTTTGTTGGGGTTCTTTCTGCATGCAGTAGAGCGGGGTTTGTAGAAAAGGGCCGCCAATATTTTGCTTCAATGGTAGATAAATATGGAATTAACCCAATTCAGGATCATTACACTTGTATGATTGATCTATTCAGTCGAGCAGGGCAGTTAGAAGAAGCTAAAAACTTCATAGTTCAAATGCCCTGCTGTCCAGATACAATTGGTTGGGCTACATTGCTGAGCTCGTGTAGAACTCGTGGTAATATGGAAATTGGAAAATGGGCTGCGGAATCTCTTCTTGATTTAGACCCGCATAACTCGGCTGGCCATGTATTGCTTGCTAGTATCTATGCTTCTAAAGGGAAATGGGATGAGGTAGCTCGGTTAAGAAGAGGAATGAGAGATAAGGGTGTTAGAAAGGAACCAGGGTGTAGTTGGATAAAGTACAAGAATAAAGTGCACATTTTCTCTGCTGATGATAAGTCGAGCCCGTTTTCAGATCAGATATATGAAGAATTGGATAAGTTGAACTGTAAAATGATAGAGGAAGGGTATGTGCCTGATATGAGATGGGTTCTTCATGATGTTGAGGAGAAGGAGAAACTAAAGATGTTGAATCATCACAGTGAAAGGCTTGCTATTGCATTTGGTTTGATTTTTATTCCTCAAGGATTACCCATAAAAGTGGTTAAAAATCTCCGTGTGTGTGACGATTGCCATACTGCAACTAAAATAATTTCGAAGATCACCAATAGAGAAATTCTAGTAAGAGACTCAGTACGATTCCATTTATTTAAAGATGGAAAATGTTCTTGTGGAGATTTTTGGTAGTGGATCGTAATGGTGTTCAAAGATGGGAAATGTGCATAGTGTCAGGTTTTATCTAATGTTCAATTCACTTTCCTTGTTTACATAACCAGAAAACAACAGTAAGATATTTAAAGCCAGCTCGGAAATCATATTTGGTTCACCTACTGCAATGATTCGTTCTTGTGAATCTATACTGAAGGCGGAATACTTGGCATGGTTTGGTATGATCCCTATTTACTAGAAAGACTAGATTGAGAGATAAATAAAGTATCTGTTCTCTGATATTAATTATTGTTGCTTTATAGATTTTAATTACAGCTTAAACTACACAATTATTGTCATGATTTTCTAGAAGTTCGGTAGAGACCTGCATTTGTAAGTCATCAAATTGTAAATGCTTATCGGGATACAAAGTTCATATTCTTTTCCGCAAAGGATCTTCTTTCTGAACTCCTTGTTTTTTTCATTCTCCAGTTCTTATTGTTAATCTGTTTCTTATAACATAACATGTGCAAAGCTTAGAGAACGAATTTTAGTGGTATTTTGACTGTATGTAATAGACATTGAAATCTTTACTGAAATTATATTCTAGTAATATTTATCGTTTCTTATTTGTAACAGATCTTATTGATACAAAGAAAAAAAAAATCATCTTGAAAAAGAAAATCATATCACAAATAAATTATACAAATTGGTATTTGATAATAATGTTCATTAAATTGAATTAAATTAAGGACTGATATTTAAGATGGAGCCAAGTACTCCTTGCATCACGGTTCATTCTTCTTCTTCCTTGAATGATTTTATCGAGACTGACTGATTAAGTTGAAAGTTCTACATGAAAATGTAAACGAGCTTATGAATTTATGATGAATTACGTTAATGCATTAGAAATTGTAAATTTGATTTACCTGGATACGTGTACAGATTTCTATGATTTCCGCAACTGGTGCCCAGTCGCCAAAGTTTCTCTCAATGAACTGATAAGCAATTCCACTCTTTCCTCTACCAACTATGAAAAGTCCACCTTTGATCTCGCCCTCACCCTTAAAATTTTGTTCCACTCCCACAGCCTTTGCTCGTCTGTAATTTGCAACTGCTCTAGGATTTAGTAGGAAACCGGATATGAATTTGTCTTTGAGCAGCTTCCCTCCTCCAAGGGCCTTGAAAAACTCCTGGCCCTTGTCAAAAAGCACAGCACCACCCCAATATCGTGGCCAAAAGTCCTTTACCTAAAAGAATTGATTTGAATTGTAGATTATCGTTTAGCCATTTGTGATGGTTAATGTTCTGTGTTTAAAGTGTCGATCAATAAGCAATAAAAGTATTGTGCAATATGAAAGGAATTTAGTCCATGATTTGTTTAGTGACTTCTCCATTGATTATTTGCACATCTGTAACTGTTCACCTTTATATTGATTCAAAATCAAGAGATACATCTTTGATTGATATACATACCTCTGACTCTATGTGCTCGTGAAGAACGGCAAGTAGTTGAACACCAAGAGCATCAAATATAGGTTTCTTGGAGTACAGTTGATGAGCTTCAGCTCGGCACATGATGCACCTATATGCATAAAACATGGTATGTTTTTAGTTATAGGTGACTTAATTTTTAAGTTTTAGAGTACTTAATTGGAACTGATGATAGCTATTGCCATGTCTTGAACCAGTTTCTGCAGATTTAATTTGGACCAGGCCAGAATTCATACCCAGGACGACGGATGCAGAGAAGGATAGCCGGTTTTTCTCTCCACAGTTCCGAGGCTTTCATTGGAGGTGCCTTAGTTTTAATCAATCTTTCCATTCCAATCTTATACTCCGGAGTTAGTTTCTGAACATAAATATTTTCAACAATGGAATAAGAAGCTACTTTCTCAACTATTGGTGGAGGTTGTAGTTGTACGCAACCACAACCTATAGGCTCTGCAGGCATTGATGCTACAATTCCTTTGAAAACATACCCTTCTTTGATTTTGAAACTTGCCATAGATTGTTCTAAGGAAAGATTATAACTTTCGCTACTTATACTCTTCAGTTTTCTGGAGTTGAGAGACGAGAGTTCACTCTTATAACTGCTGTTATTTCTTGAAGGCAAGGGGTTTCGCCTTCTTAGTGGCGAAGGATATCCACCGCATGCATTGGTTTTATCCATGAAACGTGCAATATGACCTCGTTTCATTCCAAGCTGAGCAGAAAGATTTGTGTTCCCAAAGTTCAGAAGCTCGTGAAGACCTTTTGAGGAGGCTTCTAACTGATCCCCGTATTGCATCAGCGATCGATCGTGCAGGTATGATCTAATTTCAAGTGCATCCTTGTGCAAAACAGAAAAAAAGTGTTTCGATGTCATAGTTTATCACAATATATTTTCATTTTTTCAGAAAATTAGAGGTTAAGAATGTTGATTACTATAGCTTGGAACAATGATATAATAGATGAAATTTTGTTAGGAATCTCTTGCCTCAGTTTGTATTGCTTTTCGGAGAGTATTTTTACGAAAGTGAAAAGATTTTCAAGATGTTCTAGAAATGCGTACAATTTGTTTGAATTATTTTTAAAGAAATTTGAATCATTGAGTATTGAGTAAGAATGTGAATTTTAGTTTTAGCATAGAGAGTTTTTTGCAAGTGAGTTGTTAAATGTTAGATCAATAAGGTGTGAAATTCCAAAATAGAATAATGATAATGACTTCTGATATATTTAAAGAAAATGATATGTGTTTGTTTTGTATTCCAAAAAAAAAGCGGAAGTCTTCGAATAACTAGTCGTAAATTGTTTTTACGATCATGGAACGTCTAACGTGATTTGCAAAACTAAACGCTTACTCATTTTCCGAAAATTGATTTTTTTTATTTTTTTTAATAAATTTGAAACGAACCTTTTGTTGTCGAGTCATGCCGAGATCATCCATATCTTCTGAATTCATTAACTTCAAAGTAGGTATGTCATCCCAGCCTTCATCTATTAGCTTTGGTATCAATTCTTTAAGAGAACCATTCCCTACAAAATCTTCTATAGAGAAAGAAGCCATTATTCTTGTGATGAAATGAAAGAGAGTTCAATGACTATGTTCAGTATGCTAGTTGGGTTTTAATATTGGACAAACTTAGTTTATTCTGGTGAGTATTTAATATGCATTTTTATTTTTTTCAAGAAAATAAAATGAATCGAATTTGATAATGTCAATGATTGACAATTGCCGAATGCCTGGTTATATTTGTGTACTTGTTGTCCTTATTGTGTGGGTCAAAACAAAAATATTGGTTCATCACTCATTATCTTTCAATTTTTTAATCAGGATAATAAAGACCCACAATTGGCCAAGACCCGACCCACTAGACCCTATAATTAATATGGGTCAAACTTAGGTTTCAGATTTCGATGGATCAGCTCCTAGTCAATTAAGTAAAACACACTGGTGCTCCTTTGTGGTTCGATTGTCGTTTCAATTTTTTTTTTGTTTCTCAAGAGAGTTTAATCTTTTTCGAGGCGCGTCATACATATTAAGTAAACATATTGAATTCATGTTCGGAACATGAATTTGTATTGTAGTGATTAATTTCTTTCACTAGACCATGACATGTTGATGTTCCACCGTATTAGTTGAAAACGTATATGTTTCTAATCCTACCTAGGATCAGCAGCTCATCTCCTCAACTCTCGTGAAAACGACAATACAAAATATAACATATCAAATTTTATAAAAGTCATTGATTTGATAGTACTACTTTGCTCCCGGTCATGAATACCCAACATTTAAACTCACGATCCGATTCGAGTTTTAGAGGGACTATCAAAATTTTCAAACCAATTTCTAGAAACTAAACCTAAGCGAATTCCCTCTTGTAACCGGCAAAAGCGAATTCTCTCTTGACCCGTGAAACCGGCCCGGCCTGCACGAATCATTATCTTATTCTATTAGTTGGAACTGGAACTATTGTGTTCCTAAATTTTAAATTCCAAACTCTAGATTTTTCGAGATGTGCCGACCTGGTACGTGTTATACTATAATTTATTATGTCATGATCTATCTTTTCTGTTATTTTATTGCATAATTAATTAATTAATTAAATTTCACATTGTAACTTTTAAACTCTAATGAAATATACCTACCATCATGCATAATGGTAAATGCATTGCAGAATGATTTGACAAAACATATAAAGAAGCGCATGCAATTGCCGTCCCAACAGCAATCTTTGTAGCTTAGATACTGGCGTGGCCGTCTTTCTAGGAATTGGCCCCTCCTAACATAATATTGTAAGGTGCCATATCCGCATCACCGCGTAATCGTCTTTCTGGACGAACAAGCTCCCTCCGGCCGTCCAGGGACTGGACGGCTCTCGGTTCTTGAGCATGTTGGGGGATTAGGCGGCAGTTGAAAGAGCTGCGAATGGCCTGAAAAGGCTAGCAATGTATGTCACCGATGGGATTATAGCCAGTTGGAGGGGATGTGCCGGTAATTTACATATTTACATGTACACGTCTGGCCAAGGCCGATTATACTATTTTGATGCGGAAAATAACATGTTCAAGATAAACTGCTACAATATAATAAAACGTAGGAGGATAAATTGCTCCATAAGGGAGGTAAATTGTTTAACATAGTTTGACATAAGGGGTACACTATAGCACGTAAAACTATAGCATTTTTAAAGTTCGATAACTCAAGAGAGAAGTGTGAATTAATTTAATAAATATAGGGGCTAATTTGCCATTTTTTTCGGTGGGAGCTCCAGACCGATCTTCCTATTTTTTAGATGGGGTAAATTGGCACGTTTAGCCATAAAATGAGTAAGGCAATCATTTTCATTTCTAAAGAAAAAAAATGTGAAGAACATCGGGAAAATTGCTTTTTTGGTACCATAGGATAGGCTGACTTGCACTTTTGGTACCATTGGATATGAAAATGCAAATTTGGTACCACATGATATGTTTTCATTGCAATTTTGGTACCAAACCCAATTTTTCTACAAAGTTAATGGCAATTTACCCCCTACTAAATGCATAATGTTCAATTTAACCCCTCGTGGTTTAAAAAAGAGCATTTTACCCTTGAAAATTTGTAACAATTTCACATCGCCTCCCTGAAATTTTTATAGGCGGCACTTAATCCACTTTTAATATGATAATGTGATTTTTTACCCATTGTGTTATGATAAATGTGGCAATTTATCCCCCTATGTTAAATAAAATAGTTTGCATGCATATTCTCAATTCGGGCAAGTGAGTTACACTCTCCGGCTGAAGGGGATAAATTGCTTCATTAAAATTTTATAGGGGGTAAATTGATTTTTTTTAAATTAACGAGGGGTTAAATTGAACATGATGCATTTCATAGGGGGTAAATTGCCATTAACTTTGTAGAAAAATTGAGTTTGGTACCAAAATTGCAATGAAAACATATCCTATGGTACCAAATTTGCATTTTCGTATCCAATGGTACCAAAAGTGCAAGTCAGCCTATCCTATGGTACCAAAAAAGCAATTTTCCCGAAGAACATCTAAACAAATTCATCCAAATGCATAAGCAATCACAAAGAAGCATAATCAGAAGTTCATATACCTTATAATGCTTAAAGGAAGAAAGAACTTACTATATTTTCACATAATAAACTTATGATAAGAGGTTTTACATAGTAAAGGTCATGGTACTGGTGATTGTTGGAATCTTATTCAAATGCCTTAGAATCTTTTCTGCCATTTCTCTGGTGCAATCATCTCCATGGTGAAATGCACTTACCAATGTAGCCGGAAGCAACCTATCCTCCGATATGTTTGAAATCGATTCATCCCCACCGTTGATCAAAAACCTCTCAATCACCCAAAAAGCTTTTTGCCAAAGGGATTCTTCTTTATGCTCCTTCACTACATTCAATACATACTTCAGAACATGTTTATCGCTCAACAAACTTACACTCTTTTCCACATTAACATTATCATCTAACAAAGTAGATAGAGCCGATAAAGCCGCCTCAATCACCTCCACATTCTCATGGTCCAAGCAAGACAGAAGCCTCTCCACGGTCTCTGCCTCGACTAAGCAAAACGTCTCTTGTGAAGAACAAACTCCTCCATGTATAGAACATAGTGAAAAGTCTTGATCTTTGGACAAATCTATAGAAATACATTTATGGAAACAGAAGAATTTTAAGACCTTAGTTTTCTTCATCTTAGGTGGCCGCGATAAAACAATAGATTGTTTCGATAAATTCTCTAACCCGCTCGCAGAGAGCTTCTGAACCTCGTCCGTGAATGACCTCGTTAACAGTTCCGTGAAAACTGACGTAAAATTGTAAGTCCTCGCGGTATGTAATATTTGATGGTCGTACAATGTTGTCGTTAATCTTACAAGAATCCCAATTAGGCCTTCGAAGTATGAACTTCCATGTCTGCTTGATCTTGTACCGGTTCTCTGAATCTGGCTTATACTTTTCATGACGGTTGGAATAGTGTTACTATTAATCAAAGCGAGATTGAGAGTTAGATTCTGATGAGGAAGTTTTGCCAAGAAATTGACTGAAACCGCATCCTTTTCCGTAATAATATCGGTTGTATTCTGAACTAGACTCTCTGGTTGGCCTTTTGTTTTGCATAGTCTGTCAGATAACGTGTGTCCCATAAAGGGCGTAAGCGTAATTAAAAGCTTGATGGAGGCAATGCCAAGCTCTTCATTTGGCGTATTTATCAGTTCGATTAAATTGTAACTAACTTCTGTTTCTTTCACCACAGAAACAATGGTACTAGATGCTTTAGCGAACTTGATCAAACAGAGTAGAATGTGTATGAGGTTGAGGTTCATTTCGTCTGGAGTCGAGTTTTTTATTCTGGAAAGGATGTTGTAGACTATGTAGTCTGAAGCCAGTGTGTGTCCATGTGTATTTACTTGGAAATTCTCTAGATCGATTCCGGACTCGAGGATGTTAGCTAATATTGCAGCTGCTTCGGTTTTCGATGAACTTGTTGACTCATTATTATGAATTGTTTGCATGAATATTTCTTCGATCAAAATCTGCATTACGCCTGCTTCAATGAGGATTTTCGCATTTTGATGGTATTTTGAGATCTGATTTAGAGCTTTGAATGCAACATTTCTGGGAAGAGAGTTGACACTTTGGACCATGTGGACTAGAACCGGGGTAGCCCTCTCGGCTACGTAAGTTTTGATGTCCGGTCCAAGAACAACTTCCGCGAGATAGCTTGCCATTTCCGTTCTCGTCTCTTCGTTACCTGTTTCATTGAACTTCCGCTGTTATATATGTAGCTCAACACTTTTAGGCCCACGCTTTTAAAAGTAGCGCTTATGGTTCCAATTTTTAAAAAGGATTTGCACATTTCTCTGCACTTTTGGACCCATACGACTATCTGTGTTTTACACTTTTGGTCCATAAATTGAAAATAGACATTCTATGGAATAAAAATGCACGTGTGCCTCTACTTAACACAGACCCGAACCTCCTAATCATACATTGATTCGTTATGTTCGATTCTTGCAACATATGCGATGTCTACTTAACTAGGAATTTTAGATATTACCTTCGACAAGATGTGTTAGGAGGGGTTCCCAGTAACCGTTTTCTGCCATGAGTTTGATGTTATCTGAGACTTTCTCCAAGTTCTTCAAGATCTCACCAGCTGTGTCTGAAGTAAAAGCATCGAGCGTCTGTCTTAATTTCACCGTAATAAGCATAAGAATGCCACCAGCCACTGTCCCAATCATATCACAAAGAAATCGTGTGCTCGATAGCTCAAGCAAGAGCAACACAGATGCATTTCTAAGAGGTTTGTGATTACTAGACAGCATCCTTATTATTGTTGAAACATCAACTTTCTTAGCTATAATGTCCTGTACATAAATAAATAAACATACATCAAATTAAATTATGAAAAAACCGAAAAGTAATTAAATATATTACCTTCCCCTCTTCATCATCCTCAGCTAAGAGTCTCAAAAGTTCAAGAGATGCAAATCTAACATCTCTACTTTTGTACTCGAGAAAGTTAGCAAGCAATGGTATAAACCCAATATCTCGAACTTGCACTTTATTGTATGCCTTACTTTTGCATACTTTTGTTAAATCGTCAATGGCTTCAAGTACCATATTTTCCGTGCTAGCTAAAGACAAAGCCGCTCGAGCCACTTTGATTCTTGCCGCCTCATTTCTTTCCGTCCACTCATTGATTGTTGCCTTAAGAGCCACATTAGTGCTTAAACTCGTGCTCTTCAGCTTCTGTCCCGATTTTGGACATACAATGTTTTCCACATCCTCAAACTTCTCGAACCACTCGACTATTGCTTTCCTCTCGTACGTAATTCCACTCTCAATTGTAACTGGATCCTCCATTACCCTTTTCGTTAAAGGACAAGAAAACGTCTCATACAATGGTTCCATGTATTGAGCTAATTGAGGCAATGACATTAAAGAAGATCCCATGCTCAAATTTCTTGAATCATATTTGTCTATTATTTTCTTTGATCTCTCTTGGCTATAAGTCGTAAGATTCATTGCCGATGATTCATCGATATCAACTGCATAAAGATCGGTTTCTTCCATATGTTCTTTCGACTCTAATCTTCGAGATTGATTGAGAACAAAGGACACATCTTTCATTTCCTTTGAAAGAGACTTTGCTGCTTTTTCTACGTATTCTTGGTCACCGTACGTTAAAGATGGTAACGAGTTCATGTTTTCGCCTATGCCTCGTATTACTTGTTCGAGTTGTTGCATTATAGTTTTAACTTCCAAAGATTGGAACTTATGTGCATTTTTTTGTAGTTCTGTGGTGAAGGTTTTGGCGGTGTCGACTCTTTTGGACAGAGATTGTAGTAACTCGATTGCGTTTGTTGGCGTACTCCAGTTTACGTGGAGCTCCATTATGACAGCGGATGCACGGTAAAAATAGCAACCGATTTCGGTGAATGACTCATTCTCTATTTGTATACATATCACTGCTTTTAGGATTTCTGAAATTGCTGATAATAAGGATTCAGCAAGAGTGCTTATTGGATTTGTATCTTCCCTGAACTGAAATGAGATTTTCTTTTTTCAGTCAAATATGATCAATTGAGAATTCAGAAAATTTCATTACTTTTTTTTTTTTCTGTTAAACATAACAAGAAGTCAAAATCATCAACTTCTTATATTACAACATTGGATATAAGGTTCTGATTTAAATGAAATAGAGTTTTTTGACAGTAAAATTGGCATAATTCAGTTTTGGATTTAGAAATGAAATGAGTGGAGATTAGTGAATACCTGGGACCAGTTGGAGCTACTTCCAGACATATTTGGTGTTGCAGACATAGGAATTAGCTAAGAAAATACTATCTGATTTCTTTTATTACATAAGACATTTTTAGCAGTTAACACTTGAACTAGTCTCCTCAAGAAATCATTTTCATATTGCAAATGTCATTTGCCAACTCTAATTTATTTAATGAACCAGGATTTGGACTAAGTCAGTTCCCTACTTATTATTTTTTTGCAAATGTCTTATGATGAGATAATCAAGCTAGAGTTTTAGTATCATCTTTTCAAGATTTATATGTTGTTATTACCCACGAAACTGAATTGTTGCTTAAGATCTTTCATTCTTTTTATAGGTACACCAAATTAATCTAGTGATTGTGGTTGATTTTGATTTGATTATTAAATAAATTAATCTAGAACGATATTTAATCGAATTGGAGTAGAATTTGAATAACTTGTTTCTTTTGATAAAGCCAAGAAGGGCCAATAGTCATATTATTTGCCTTGACTTTTAACCCTAGTTGAAATTTTCTATTCATAAGAGTTGTTAACATAATTACATCAACTTGTTTAATGAAATTATATTGTCATCTAACTTATTTAATCCTAATGAGTTTTCAACGGGTGATTAATGTTAACAACTTCACAGTATTTTTTCAATGTAGTATGTAAAAATATCAATGTAATGTTTGTGTCCCCTCAACATATTGGCATGAAAAAATCACAAAATACATAGGCCCTTTCATTAAAAACAATAAAGGAAAGACAAATTTCATATGAATACAAAATAATTTCCAGGAAAATGTCTCTGTAAATATCATACAACAGAATTCCAGTACAAAATGTTTCATATATGTAATACAGCTACAGCTCTTCAAAACTCAACATGTTTGTTCACCTTTTTCTCTATGGAACTTCACTTGGGAAATTTAGCATAGAGAAGACTTAATTTCTCCATGTTTGTTATTAGCACCTACAAATTTAAGAATGCTCAATCTACAACATGGTCTAAGCTACTACTATCTTTTTTGTACAAACACAGACCAGTGCTGGATCGCTCGTATCTCTTTTATGAGGTATGAAGGGATTAAATAATTTTGGGATGACATGAAGCACCGGAAAGAAAGAATGGTAAGTAATGTAATGGTAAAATGTATGTTCTAGTTGAAAAAATAGGTGGATTCAAGAACTTCCCTCAGGTCGAAGTCTCCTCGCTCTGGCAATGGAGGAAAGTTTAGCTTCGGAAATGAATTTTGGAAACTTTCCAACAACTGTAAACAAAAAGAATCAATCAAAAGTTGTAATAACTCCAATAGAGATTATAGAATCAGATGGACATGCACGCGAGTTGAAATGAGCAAATATTGCATTTTGGTTCCACAGAACCATTGTGACTCCTGATTTTGCTTTTTTGGTCCCAATTTTTTAAAATGTTTCGTGATTTTGGTTCTATAATCGCCTCCGTTTCAATCAAACATTTTGCACTTTTGATTATATAGAATAGTTTGTTTGCAGTTTTGGTCCCATGGGACTGTTATGCACCTTTGGTACTAAATTGGATGGATGGAAAGGGGGCGGTAGGAACAAAAGTTTAATTTCTTTTTAATATTTGGGACCAAAATTGCAAGTCGGTAGAACGCGAGACCAAAGTTTGCTGCTGGTCCAATACCGTTGGAATAAAAATGCAATTTTACAGTCAAACAAAGATTACATTCAAACAAAGATGTGCTAATTAAAATAGCTTACATTTTCCAATATTGGTGCCTCATAGAGTTCAACAAACTTTTCTCTGAGAATCTTATTCATCGTGTCCACGTCACATGCATGAGTCCAATATGAATCGTGCACTCCTGGATTATCATCATCATATCAGAGTCAAGTTAATTATTGTACCAAAATTTAGTTTCACAAACGAACCTGCAAAATTTAAGCCTGCTTCCGAGCATGCATTGGCAGTCATCATCATATGTGAACCGTCAAGTGAGTGCACAAAATTCGGTGGAAAAGCCGTTCTTTGTCGCTTAGCCATTACCTTCGATAACAATGGAAACAATTATAGATGTGAATAAGACTGTTAAAACAATTGGGTAATTTTCTGCAAAAAAGAAGGAAAGCTACCTTGTCTGTTTCACGTTGCAGAGTCAAAACCTGAAGAGAAGTTTTGATCTGCATTCAAATCAATAACAAAATTTGTTATTTTTGTCCTTAATCAAATTAAGAGGCTGCCCCAAACAGATGAAATTAAAATCAAATAATTACCACGTGCTTTCCTAATTTGCGGTAAGGCTGAACAACAGGGAGCCCTAGGGGTGTCGTCCAACGAACTGGTTCGTTCTCCATAGCTATAATCTGCAAATGTGCAGGCCTAAATAAATAAGTAAAAGAAAATAAAAAATAAAGAAAAACTTGTCCAAAGATACAGTATTTTTCAAACATAAGTGAGTAGTTAAATGAAAAAACCTTTGCACAGTCTCCAAGCCAACTCATTATGCTTCGTGCAGCCTCAAACATTTCTCCTAATGCAGTCAAAGTTGTCTATTTGAGGAATTACTGATAATTAGCACAAATCACGTGAAGTTTCGATTTCGAACACAAATATATAAATTTTATTTTACTTGAAAAATATCTGTCAAAAGATAAAGCATTAAAGACTAACTTTTGCAGCATAGCAAGCAGCAGCAAAGGACTCTGCATCATCCTCAATAGCACCTCGCTCCTTTAACCTTCTCTTGATTTGATCACGTGCACCAATATATGTCACACCGTATACTGATGTCATCACTGTTTGCTTAACTAATTTTCTATCCACCTGTTACAGATCAGGAATTAGATTAAAAAAACAGAACAATAATAATAAATTAATTAAGCTAGTGAGTTAACAATGAAAATGATTAGTCATGATATTATATGAACAATAAAAGAATGAGACCTGGCTGATTAAAATCCTAGCACGCATGACATTTGGATCAGTTGCAGGGTCTTTAGCAGCATCATTCTTCATGATTTCAACAACTCTACATCCATACAATTTAGGCTATGGTCAGGTGCATATAGCATAAATAAATCCTCAAACCTTTTTTTTATTTAAATATCTCTTTTACTATCAAAACCATCTTTTTGTTTTGTACTAGAATTTCGTTTTCGATTCAATTACCTAGCAGCTATTCCTGAGTAAACATCAGCTGGTTTGTCTCCACCAATAAGATTTACTGCAGCTGCTCCCAACTGCACAAACATAACAATAATATTATTACTGAAATATTTGGTATAAGAACTTAATGCTCGTAGTGCAGTTATATTCAGCATAAAAGCATTATAATACCAAATATCTCAAACAAATTGAGGTACAATAAACAAAATATCTATTTGAAATCAAGGTAAAAAGCAATGAAGCATTTCATTACCTTGTCCCTTCCCAAGGCAGCATAGTGTTGCAAGCCGTTACATGAACCGTCCTGAAAAGATGGACATAGTAAATATATACGCTTTAAAAGAATAAGTAATATTATTTCACGGATAATTGTGTAGCACCTAATAAATTGTTATTTTGACAAATTCTTACCTGATGGACAGGCAAGTAAGATATTGTAGTCTCTGGAAATGGACTTCTTAATGCTTCAGATAGGTTCATGCATGTGGCCAAGCATTGGAAAGGATCCTCTGCACCTAACCACCATCGGTTCCCTTGAAGTGGCCTATCACAAGAATCGAAGATATCATCCAAATGATTCTCCGCAAATGCTATTCGACCTTCGTGCGATAACTTGTCAACTCCGCCACCATATAAATTTGCTAAATGTACTTTTAACCAGCGTAAGCCCGACTTTCCAAGTGGGCGCCCTTCTGCAAATTCAAGTACTCCTCTGCAAAGGTCGGAACCAAGATGATTCAAATATGGGTGCATGGGATATGCACGCCCTCGGAAATCTAAATTGTGAGGGTAGTAAAATCCTTCTTCGTCCTTCATTTTTCTAGCCACCTACTCTATCAAATGAGAAACAATTAGTGTCTAATCTCGTAAAACAATATGAAGTGTTAATCCATGGAGTGGAGGAGTTTCTTACAGCAAGTTTGAGTTCAATGTCACACCGCTGTGAGTGCCTTTCACTGTTTATTTTTTTCGCGGCTTTAACTTTCCACTTCCATTTCTTCATTTCTGTTTCATCTTGTTCAAATGGTTCTTCTGGCAAAGGCACCTGAATTTGCACCATATGGGAGAAATTCAAGAACTTACGCATAGGAAAATTTAATTCAGAGGTTTTTTTAGGGTAATTTATGTTCGCTACCCCTCAGGTAAACACTAGTTACACTCGCTACCCCTGCTGTTAGGGAAATTACAAGAACCCCACTTCTGGTTTAGTTTGTTTTACATTCGCTACCCCTGCTCTTTCGGAAATTACAAGAACCCCTCTTCTGGTTTAGATTGTTTTACCACAACAACCCTTACGGAGTAACAAGAACCCCCTTCTGGTTTATTCTATTGTAGTCTTTGTAATTTCCGAAGCAGGGTTTTTGTGGTAAACCTGAGGGGGTCGGGCGTTAATGATCCTTTCCTTTGTTTTAAGATGCCAAGAAGAATAAGAAACTAAACATAAATAGAATAACGACTTCTTGGAAATATTACTCACATCATCACAGTCTACCAAGTCAGCAAGACGACCTCCACTGGCCCAGATTCTGTCCACAACACTTAGTATTCTTTTATTCACCTTCCATTTAGTATTGCCAAGAGTATTAAGTGCCTAAATAAGATAGGGAAAATTAGTAAAGGAAGTGTGATGACATGTTTTACAGCAGTGAAAATATGACATGGAAAATAATAATCACCTTCAGTATTTTTAGATTGAATAACCAAATAAAACTATGTAGGAAAAATTGATGTGCGAAATTCCAAGATTAGCAGACCTGGAAAATAGGTTCTAACTGCTGTTTTGGAGTTCTTTTAACTACCTCCCGTTGTTGTTTTGCTCCATGTGTACGCATTATATACGACGGTAAAAACAAATAAGCACCTCGCTCATACCTGTCCTCAAATGTACAAACCAAATCAAACTATGTACAAACAAGCTTGTGCTTATAAATAAACATTTAAATTTATATTAGAAGCAGAAAAATATTAAGCCATCTAGATGTCAGTTCTTAAAGGATTTCAGGTCATGGATTTGGTAGGAGAATATTAATTACAATTTCAATTTAAGATTGAAATAATGTGTTATCATTATCAGAAGCATGTGCCGTAGATGTTTTATAAACTGCTGCAGAATAAGCTGTAGCCCTTGATTATTGAAATTCAGTTCTCATAAGAATAGACATCATAGATCTCAGAGTGATGAAACAAACATTACAACTATAGGAAATCATTCTTTATACCAAAACTCCCCCAAAGTTTGTTTGGCATTCTTTATTATTTATATTACATAATGTAGCCATTTTTTCAAACAAGACTTATGATTTATGATTGGTTCATGGATTTTAGTGAGTAAAAAAAGGTAAACCATTTTCTTGCATCAAATGATTGAACTTAAGGCTTTATTTTTGTTCATTTTGATTTTGATTTTCATATCATTTTCCTCAGTGTGCCAAGCATATCATACCCTGTCCAGTTTAGTGGAGGAACCAACATTGGCATATATGGAATCACCATGTGCCGAGCCTGTATAGACAGAAGAAGAAATATAATATATCATCAATGTCAAGAAGGTGCTCACACGAGAAACACGACAACAAAGATATATATCTTCTAGGAAAGAAAAGTCAAGTGTATAAGTCAAGATCATAAGTTCATGACATAAAGAAGCTTAGAAAGGTACAACACTTACTGTTTTTTCCAGGCCTTTGCGAACTAGAGGGTCACACTCAATTACTCCATACCTCCTATTGATGCCTTTCCTATAATATTCCCCCAAAAAGTTGAAAACATAAAAAGAAAAGATCCAAAAAATAAAAAACAAATAATAAAGAGGTGAAAGAATTTGGATAACTCACTGTGTTTCTACAGATTTAAGTGTGTGCATGAATGCAGGTCTGATATCAGGTGGGGCATCTTCCATTTGATCAACAGGAGGTTGTATGTAAGCTGTTTGCATCAATATCTGAATCAAACGGCACCCAACCTGTTAAATAACAACATGAGTTAAACTCCAATTATACTTCCAAGCAATAATTCCGAGATCACTATAATTTAATAAAGACAATTACCTTTATTTGAGCATCCTGGCCCCATGGCTTCAAATCATCTTGTTGCTTGACTATTTTCCTAACTTGTTGCACCTTTTGTTTTTTAATTAAACTTTTTACCCTTTTCCTTAGTTTTTCTTGTTGTTCTGCCGTGGGATCAGGTTCTTCTTCAGAAGTTCTATTTAGCGCATTTTTTCTATTGGAATTGTCTAAGAATTTATGAATCCTGACCTGGATGATAAAAGAAGAAAATCTTAGTCTACAATTTAGGAGGTATAAGAAGAAAATTCCAAGGTTCATTTTTCTTCAATTTTTCATTTGATTTAATTGAATACAACTTCAAAAACAAATAGTCAAAAGAAGAAAATAACGAATGCACAGGGTGCTTCATGACAAGCACCATAGTTGTTAATAGTGCAAAGTGCAGGTGCCCTGAGGCTATAGCCAAAGAAAGGTGTGCGCTTTATTATTTATCGGTACCTATATATATTCCAACAAAGTTTAGCACATACATTAATACAATTTTTACCTAATTGCTTAAATCTAGTTCCTGACAAATAATTTCAGCACTGAAATAACCTAACTTACTTAGTTCTAACATTTAGTCACAAGAAACAGTAAAAGTCAGCCTTTTCTTTGCAGGACTTTAGAAAGTTTGGGACTTGTAGAGGTTTTAGGAAGCTCTTCACCCTTAGATTGACCAAAGAGGACTGATGTTCGAAATCTATAAAAAAAATCTAGAACTGCTTCGCAAGGGATACAATGAAACCGTAAACTATCTGCCCCTTCCAACCGATAAAGAACCCACAACATAGGAGGCCACCTTTTACCACTAGTTATAAGTCAAAATATATATGACAAATAAGCCCTTAAACAAGGATAAATTTCAAACTTTAAACTTAGTATACCTATTTGAAGCAACACATTCATTCAACTCTCTAATATTGTATTCCATCGTAAACTACAGTAAATAAGAAAACTTCTTCAGTAAATCTTGACATGGTCGCCAATATCCAAAAGTAATGGAACTTTTTTCATCAATGGATGAACATAATCACAATAGTAATTTGAAAAAGAAAATCATAAAGCTCAGACATTCCTATAGCTCAAACTATGTATCTAGTCATTGAACATAAGCTAAGAAAGCATCTCCACAAACAAAAAATCATTAGAAAAAGCGACTGATCAGAGAGAATGGACCGCATCTAAACTTAGTTTTAATTCTTGTATTTATGTTTGCTATCCTTGTCATTATCATTTTTGTTAATTAAAACCAAACAATCAAACATAACCTAGAGGAGACACTTCAATGAGAATTACATATATCCTCTACTAGCCAACCTCGTGTTCGATGGCTTCACCAATATGACTCGCAGCTTGCACTACTCTAGCACTGCCATTCCCTCCTCCAGTCATCAACAATCCCATCAACTTATGCATTGTAATAACAGCCATCATCCCTGGAGGCAACAGATCAAAATGGGGCGCATATGCACCACGATTTTTTCCTTGCTTACACAAATCCTGCTCAGCAGCAATCGCATCTCTCAACGGCTCAAACCACCCTAAGAACAATGACTTAATGTAAGGCAAATTAGGGGCCAACTTTTGCTCACACATGTCCACTAATAGCTCTTGGTATTCTCTCGCGGCCTCTTCCCAAGCCTCGGTTTCCATCTTTATTTGCCTCTTCCTTAGAATATTATACTTTCCTAACCCCATTCCACCCACCATTTTCGGCTGCTTTTCTACATTAATTTCTTTGTTAATCTCTTCAATTAATTCTTGAATTCCATCGTCATCATCTTCAGAGGTGGAGACTAAAGCCTCAGCTGTAGCAGCATATCCCCTTGAATTCCCAAAAATTCCAAAAGGGTCTCTTGAAATTGCAAGTTTATGGCATCCCACTTCACTATTTCGCCTAAAAATAGAATCTTGACAAAAACCCAATTCGGAGCTGCCAAAAGGTCTGATTTTTCCAAGTAAATATGAATGTTTGGGGGATCTTACAGGGGTAAAAGCATTACGAGAAGGATGAAGTTCTGAAAATATCTTCAACTTTCTCAAATTTCTCCACATATTTCAGTGGATGCTCTAGTACTTATACTACTAGTTGGTGGATGGAAAATTAAATTGGTGAAATTCGTGAGAGGAGTAACAATCGAAGGAAATGATTGTGTGAGAGCGAGGAAAGGAAAGGAAAGGAAAGCTAACCAGAAGTTGTGGCCGCCTTAAACCCTGCTAAAAACCTATTGCTATTATGTTTTTAGATTTACAGCCTTTTCTTTAATATTTATTCAGGAAATGAAAAATGAAAAATAAAAAATAAGATTCATATACTCATAACTTTTGAAGAAAAAAAAGGTCAGAACTCAGAACTGACCAAATCAAATATATCGGAAAATAAATAAATAAAACTGACCAACACGAAAGACTTGGCGTGTGTATGGATCTAGTTTGATCCAGTTTGGTCTCAGTCAAACTGGGCCAATCTTGTTTGTAAATGGGCATAAGCAGGTAATGGCCCAGAGCGGAAACCTGCCCAGGCCCGCCTCAGATGGGTGATTGCTTTGTTTTTTTTGTTTTAATTTTTCCCTATTATTTGATTTTTACATTATCAATTTTCGTATTTAATAACTACTATTAAAATATTTAACTGCAACTTTAAATGTTATATTCGATTATATTAGTTAAAAAAAATTGACTTCATTTTAATATTATT